>PVIH01003984.1:16045-41885 GCA_004025045.1 Sigmodon hispidus | reverse complement strand
AAGTTATTGTTAACTCTTCGACATTTGTTTTTAAAAAATTCTTTTTACTGTTTTTTTTTGATAAATACAAAATAAAGAAGGAAAAAAAAAGAACATGTGAGTATACATTTGTATAAAACATTTAGTTATGTTTTGAGAAATTTTAAATTTCTTAAAACAATTTTACATTATCTTTGAAGTCTGTAGCATAAATAGAATAATCATAAATTTTAAGGAATTGTACAAAATTTGGATTTTGCAAATGGATTTTTGTTATTTTAATAGTTCATCACCATCAGCATTTAGAAAATTGTATCATTTTAATCAAATTAATTTTCTAATTCTTAACAATAAAGAAGCACCATACTTTTACTTAGATATACTATTTAAAGAAGCAACCATTCCGAAATATGTATCTTTGATTTTAGAAAAGTTTCAACAAGGGTTTTTGTCACTATAAGGGTATCCTAACTGCCAAGAAAAATATCTAATATATAACCACTTTGTTTTTTATTTTCTCCTCTGCTGTTATAACGTAGAAATCTATCTATCTATCTATCTATCTATCTATCTATCTATCTATCTTCTCATTTTTATAAATGGCTATATATTATGTATACTTTTAATTATACTAATGTTTTAATATGGACAATGATTAAATGACTTGGAATTTGAAATGCCCACAAAAAATATTAGGACACGAGAATCAGTCATTTGGTTACTGTGTTAAAAACAAACAAACAAACAAACAAACAAAATAGCAGGTACAGCATTTTCAGATTCCAAAACTTCAGATTTAACTCATTGCCAACTAAAATGTTTGCAAAGAAATTGCCTCTGTACTAGACATGAACAGACCTCATTTTTCATTATTCCATTAATGGTACAATGAGATTTTCACAGTACAAATATTGTATTGTGTGTTATGTGTAGTTAAGGCATGATTTCAAGTACAGGGGAGCTGTATCCAAATTCTATTTAAATGCTTCATCAGTTTATATGATGAACCTAAGCATGAGCCAATTTTGGTATCCAGAGTTTCTGTACTTGGTCTTTTATGAGCACTCAGGGAGGGATAGACTTATTGTTTTTTTTTAAATTATTACCAATCAGAGTTAACACATGAGACAATGCAACTCATATTCCAATTTTAAGTTGTCATATACGTACATTATCATTAATAGGTAAATGAGCAAAATATAGGCTCAGAGAAGAAATATACTTTCTTGTTTATTTCCCATAAATCAATAGATAACAGTTGATTAACAAATTAAAATAATGTTTTTGATTCTTCCATTAAATTTCAACTATATTCACTAGGGACAAAATTTAATAAATATGGGAAAGAAAATCATTTGCAGAGTGGTTGTGCTTTAGGAGTATATTCAGTTTTAAAATGTAAATTTTAAGTGGCATATGTATATAATAAATTTAAAACCTGGGGAGTAAATCAAATTATATTTTGAGAATATTGAATATGCACACAAATGTTATGTTACATGCAGACAGACAGACAGACACATACTCACAGAGAGAGACAGAGAGAGAGAGAGAGAGAGAGGTTGAGAGGTTGAAGGGGCTATGAGAGAAAGAGAGATAGCAGCCTGAAGTGGCAGTTTCAAAACCATTTGCTAAGGACTGTGTACCTGAGTCTGACTGTGATAGCCAACAAACAAAGATGGTGATTTTGTCTGACTTCAGCTGTGAACGTCCAGGTTAACTTGTATGATGTTAGGATTTATAAGTCTGATTAACCTTAACACAGACACACACTCTCATACAACAGACCTTACTAGCACAATTTGAATGCCATTGTTTTGAGATATAAGTAGTCTTAGTCACATGCAAATACATTTGCAAATAGCTTCATAAAATAGAACCACTTAGTAGATGGTTTCCTTTCACATGTTAATCTGCTTGGGTTATCCTAACACAGGCATAGTAGTGAAAATTTAAAGGCATTTCTTACTGCCTAGAGACTGAATCCAAGATAAGTGTCAACATCATGAGGTTTATCACAGAAGGTTAACTTCCTCTGCATCCTCACAGAGGAGAAAGAAAAGAATAAATGTCTCTTCTTATAGGAACTAATCCTTCTATGTAGGACTGGCCATGAAGACTGTATCCTGTCCTCTTATATCCCTTCTGAAGGCCCCACCTCCTAAAGTCATCTCAATGAGGTTAGGACTTCAGAACCTGTGGTGTGACCCAAGCCAGTTCATAACTACAAATTAATATAAAATATTTTTGCATAAAATTTTACTAAGTTTTTCATGCATTATGTTTTGGTCATATTTACCCCTACTCCTTCCTTAATTCTTTCCATATCTACCCCAAACTCTCATATATATTTTGAACATGTTATTTTTTTGTCAAGCATCACTACCTTAAAAGTAGGTTTAAACTCTTTTTACAGAAAAAGAGTGAGGAAAAAAAGTAGTTTTGTGATTTTCATTCTTATGCAAGTGATAAAAAATGGTTTAAAGTATCTGAAAATACACAGGTACAAACATTGCACATGCAAACATATATATATATATATATACATACATGTACACACATGCATACAGGAACACATGCATAATACATGAATGCACAAACCTACACATGCAATCATATGCACATACACATATACATACTCACACATGTATACACACAGATATTCATGCATGAGCATACAATTACAAACACACACACAATCTAGAACAGTGGTTCTTGGCATAATCCTGTGACCTTTTAATACAGTTCCTCATGTTATGGTGACTACTAACCATAAAGTTATTTTCATTGCTAAATCATAATTGAAGCTTTGTTACTGCTATAAATCACAATGTAAATACTTGTTTTCCAATGGTCTTTAGCATCCCCTGTGAAATGTTCACCAATAACCAATGGAATTGCAACCAGTTAACAACGAATTTTCTAGATCAAAAGTCTGGAGACTTAGAGGTTGTGTCCTAAAATCTTGGTATTTTAAGTACTATTTTACATTTTACTTTAAAATGATACAGATTGTTTGCATGTATGTGTGCATGCACATGTTGTGTTGTGTGTTTGTGTGTGTGTGTTACTTTTTTTCCTTCAAATCCACTGGAGTAATAGTTTTCTTTTAAATGTTTTTTGAGATAATTTTGAGCTGGAGCATTTTTCATGTTTCCCAGCCTGACAGCAAATACTGGGGAAAAGTATGTCTGACTTAAACTGACATCTTCAAAGGCTGCTTTAATTTGAAGAAGAAATTATGAAATCAGTTATTCTGTCCTAGGACCAGATTTAATTTATACTTGAACTACATTTCTTTTCTCATAACTGCTTCCTGAAGTGCCTTATAAAAATACAGCCACAGTGAATTTTGATCTTGTGGATTGTTTCCCTTATTCTTAGACATTTATGTTTTCCACTCTTTTTAGTAGGAGTACCCACTGGACCCTTCCTCTCTCAGAAGCAGAAACAAGCTTGAAAAAGTCAATGAAATCCAGAAGTCAGCATCTGTCAGATGTGATGGGAAATATGAATAATAAATTGCTCTGATACACTGTCTCAGATACATCATAAGCCCAGTAGAAAGTGAGCATCCTTTCCAGTCAGAGGGAGGATGCTCACTGCCACTGCCTCTTAGAGCAGTTTTCAGGACCAGCTATCTTTTAGTGCAGTCAGACTATCCTCTTCATAGTGTAGGTCACAGGAATACCAGCGGGCTTGTTACCGCTCAAAGTGAGCTGACAGCTGCCAAGCTTGCTAAGCAGAGATTTCATTTTCATTACCAGTAGGTGAACTGCTCCATGGGTCTCTTATTAAGGTCAGTCTGATTCAATAGCCTTAACCTTCTTCAAGTCAGAATACCTTCCTTCTGTTTTTTTTTTCTCTCTGTAATTTTATTGCTATCATCTAATAACCAGGTAAATGCCACAATAAACTAACTTCTCACAAAAGGAGGTAAAAAATTTTATCTTGGTATTTCTTATAAAGCAATTTTAAAATTTAATATATTTTAAAATTAAAATTGCATTGCTTACAATAATTTTAGGGTTTTCTAATGAATGGAAATTAATGTCATTTACACACAAGTTGTCCCCACTTTAAGCATATACAGCATAGAAATATAATATATAATGAAGAAACAATATGGATTTGGGTATTTAATTGCTAAGATAAAGAAATAAACTCAGTGACTGGGATCAAGAACAGAATATAGGGAATAAAAAATAATTGTAAGCATACAATGAAAATTATAGAATCTAAGCCTTCAAAATGAAATTGACAAAAATGAGCAGAGTATGAGAGATAAGTAGAAATATAGCAAAGAAGACAAAGAATATGACTGAAAATGTGAATAAATCATTAGCTTGAAAGTTGAAAAAATAATAACTATATCGATTTAGAAAAATGAGTATATTCTAAGTAGTTTTTAGGGCCCCAAAACTGTTCCACGAAGAAACTAAAATAGTGTCACTGATTCTATGAAGTCTTTTCCATAAGACAGAAAAGAAATATCTATTTCCACAGCCCTTCTATGGACCCAACAAACTTAGACAAAAGCAATAAATGACTAAGACTTCACTACAGAATAAGAAAATAATACTCTATTATAAAAAAGAATAAAGTTATGCAATGTAGTATATTCTAAAACTGAAGTTAAAATAAAATTATTTTAGCATACACCATTGTTTCAAGATGTAAAAACTAAAAATGTTGCTTACCATATTAACAAGCTGAAAAAGAAAAACCATATGACCATGTCAATAAAAAAGTTGTATTTGAAAAATTCAGCTTCTTCCCTTTATTAAACATGTTGGAAACTAAAAGTAAAGGGAAACCTTCTTCAGTGTTGCATATTGCAAACTGAAAAATGGCAATACTAAAACTTTTATTTAAAGACTGAATTGTTGCCAGGGAAAATTGTGCTCCAGTCGGGTTCTGGTTCAGGGACCAGGTGCTGTCTGAGGAGTGTGTCCCCACACACTCTGTAGCAGACAGAGATAAACTCTGACTGCCTAGGTCGTCCCAGCTGCTGCTGAGGGAATTTGCATGGCTACTCACCTCAAAATGAGCAAACAGAGAAGGACTGAGGACCCAGAAAGACAGACTCAGACTCTGCCCAAAAATGAGGAGGGTTCAGCAGGCATGAGCACCTTAATCCCTGCCAGGGAAAATTGGGCTCTGGTGGGGTTCTTGTTCTGGGACAAAGTGCTGTCTGTAGAGCTAGAGCATGTCCCCACACACTCTGTAGCAGACAGAGATAAACTCTGACTGTCACGGTCCCCCCAGCTGCTGCTGAGGGAATATGAACCGCCACCCTGCCTCCAACTGCTCAAACAGAGAAAGATTGAAGATTTAAAATACAGTCCCCTGCCCGGAGCAGAGGTAGAGATTGAACAGACCTTTTCCTCAGATGGGACAGGAGACACACAAGCCCTCTTACCACAACTGACCAGGAGCCAACTAATCTTGAACCACTGAAGCCATGGGCAGATACCAGTGCAAAAAATTTACATTATAATATAAAGAACAACAAGGTAACTCCAGAAGAAAGTGGAGATCCTACAACTACAAGATCTGAACTGAGCAATGAAGAGGAAAAAGAAGGAAGCAACACCAAAAATTCCATTATGATGATCATCGAAGCTCTCAAAGAAGATATGAAAATTTGCCTTAAAGAAATAGAAGAAAATACAAACAAAAAATTGGAAGAGATTGACAACTGTATGAAAGAAAACCAAGAAAAAGTAAACCAAAAAATTGAAGAAACATGCCAGGAACTAAAAGGTGAAATAGAAGCAATAAAAAAGGCACAAAATGAGGCAAAGATGGAAATAGAAAACCTGAAGAAAAAAGCTGGAACCACAGATACAAGCATAACAAACAGAGTTCAAGAGATGGAAGATAGAATCTCTGAAGTGGAAGACTCAGTATCTCAAATAGATATATCAGTTAAAGAAAATACTAAAACAAAAAAGCCATAACTCAAAATGTTCAGCAGTCTGGGACAATATGAAAAGACCTAACTTGAGAATAATAGGAATAGAAGAAGGAGAAGAATACCAGCTCCAAGGCACAGATAATGTTTTCAATAAAATCATAGAAGAAAGCTTCCCTAACCTGAAGAAGAAAATGCCTATAAAGATACAAGAAGCTTACAGAACACCAAATAGACATGACCCCCCAAAAAGTCAGCACACCACATTATAATCAAGCCACAAAACATACAGAATAAAGAAAAAATTTTAAGAGTTGCAAAAGAAAAGGGTCAACTTACATATAAAGGCAGACCCATCAGAATAACGCCTGACTATTCAATGGAAATGATGAAAGCTAGAAGGGCTTGGTCAGAAGTTATACAGATGCTAAAAGAGCATGGCTGCCAAACTAGAATACTATAACCTGCAAAATTAGCAGTCACCATAGATGGAGTAAACAAGATATTTCATGACAAAGTCACAGTGAAACAATATCTATCTACCAATCCAGCACTACAGAGAGTATTAGAGGGAAATCTCCAACCTAAGGACTCCAGATAAATCGATGAAACCACAAACAATCAATATTTCCACAGAAGAATACTCCAGAGAAAGGAAATACGAAAAAGTTACCACCAAAACTGGTAGGAAATATCAATCAATGGTTACTGATATCCCTACAAATATCAATGGACTCAACTCTCCTATAAAATGTCACACACTAACAAAATGGACACAACAACAGAAGCCATCCTTCTGTTGCCTACACTAAACACATCTCAACCACAAAGACATACACAGGCTTAGAGTAAAGGGTTGGGGAAAGATTTTCAGTCAAATGGTCCTAAGAAACAAGCAGGGGTTGCAATCCTAATATCTAACAAAGTAGACTTTAAGCTAAAAACAATTAAAAGGGAACAAGATGGTCACTACTTATTCATCACAGTAATAATTGGTCAAGAGGACATTTCAATCCAGAATATTTATGCCCCTAATATAAGGGCATCTACTTATGTAAAAGAAACAGTGCTAAAGCTCGAATCCCACATCAATTCTTATACCCTAACAGTGGGAGACTTCAATACCCCACTTTCCACCCTGGATAGGTCAACCAGACAGAGACTCAACAGAGAAATAAGGAGTTTAAAAGAGGTTATAATGCAAATGGATTTAATAGATATCTACAGAAGCTCAACCCAAATGCAAAGGAATATACATATTTCTCAGCTCCTCATGGAACTTTCTCCAAAATTGATCACATAATTGGTCAAAAAGAAAATATCTACAGATACAAAAAAATGGAAATAATCCCAGACTACCAGGGCCTAAAGTTAGAGTTCAACATCATCAAAAATCAAAGAAAGCCTACCAACTCATGGAAACTAAACATCACTCATCTGAACCATCTATGGGTCAAGGAAGAAATTAAGAAAGAAATCATGGTCTTCCTAGAATTTAATGAAAATGAATCCACAACGATCCAAATATGTGGGACACAATGAAATCAGTCTTAAGAGGAAAATTCATAGTGCTAGATGCCTACATGAAAAACGTAGAGAAATCCCACACTAGAGACCTAACAGCTCAGCTGAAAGCCTTATAACAAAGAGAAGTGAACTCACCTAGAAGGAGTAGACAGCAGGAAATAATCAAACTTAGAGCTGAAATCAATACAATTGAAACAAAAAGAACAATACAAAGAATCAATGAATCTAACACTTGGTTGTTTGAGAAAGTTAACAAGATAGATAAGCCCTTAGCCAAACTAAACAAAAAAAAATCATAAATGAATGGGGGACATAACAAGGGACTCCAAGAAAATCCAGAGTATTATCAGATCACATTTTGAAAATCTGTACACCACAAAAATGGAAAACCTAGAAGAAATGGACAGCTTGCTGGAAGGTACCATCTATTAAAATTAAATGAAGTTCAGATTAATTACCTAAACAGGCCTATAACCCTTAAGGAAGTTGAACCTGTCATTAAAAACCTCCTCAAAAATAAAAGCCCTGGTCCAGATGGTTTCAGTGCTGAATTCTACCAGACATTCAAAGAAGAATTACTACCGTTACTCCTCAAAATATTTCACACAATAGAAACTGAAGGAATATTGCCAAATTCCTTTCATGAGGCCCCAATTACCATAATACCCAAGCCACTCAAAGACACAACAAAGGAGAATTATAGACCAATTTCCCTCATGAATATTGATGCGAAAATTCTCAACAAAATTTTGACAAACCGTATACAACAATGCATAAAAAAAATCATCCACCATGACCAAGTAGGCTTCATCCCAGAAATGCAGAGCTGGTTTAACATATGAAAAATTGTAAATGTTATACATCATATAAACAAACTAAAGGAGCAAAACCACATGATCATATCCTTAGATGCTGAAAAAGTCTTTGACAAAATCTAACACTCCTTTATTATTAAAGCCCTGGAGAGATCAGAAAAACAGGGAGAATACCTAAATATAATAAAGGTGATTTACAAGAAGCCAACAGCCAGTATCAAACTTAATGGCAAAAAACTCAAAGCAATCCCACTAAAATCAGGAACTAGACAAGGATGTCCTCTCTCATCTTGTCTATTCAATATAGTTCTCGAGGATTTAGCTAAAGCAATAAGGGAAAGAAAAGAGATTAAGGGGATACAAATTGGAAAAGAAGAAGTGAAGCTATTTATATTTGCAGATGATATGATTGTATACACAAGTGACCCACAAAATTCTTCCAAGGAACTGGTATGGCTGATAAACACCTTCAGCAATGTAGCAGGATACAAGATAAACTCAAAGAAATCAGTAGCCCTTCTATGCACTAAAGATAGAAGAGCTGAAAAAGAAATAAGGGAAATATTACCCTTCATAATAGCTGCAAATAGTATTAAATACCTTGGAGTAACTATAACCAAAAAAGTAACAGACCTATTTGATAAAAATTTTAAATCACCGAAGAAAGAAATTGAAGAGTATATCAGAAAATGGAAGCTCTCCCAAGTTCCTGGATAGGTAGGATCAACATAGTAAAAATGACAATTCTACCAAAGGCAATCTACAGATTCAATGCACTGCCCATCAAAATCCCAACACAATATTTTTTGGACCTTGAAAGAACTATACTCAATTTCATTTGCAATATCAGAAAAGCCAGGATTGCCAAAACAATTTTATTCAACAAAAGAACCTCAGGAGGTATCACCATCCCTGACTTCAAGTTATACTATAGAGCTACAGTAATAAAAACAGCCTGGTACTGGCATAAAAACAGACTTTTGGATCAATGGAATAGAATTGACATTAACCCAAAAACCTGTGAACACCTGATCTTTGACAAAGCGGTCCAACATATTCAATGTAAAAGAGATAGTATATTTACCAAATGGTGTTGGCATAGCTGGATGGAAGTGTGTAGAAAAATGCAAATAGATCCAAGCCTGTTACCCTGCACAAAACTAAAATCTAAGTGGATCAAAGACCTCAACATAAACCCAATCACTTTAAACTTGATAGAAAAGAATGTGGGAAATACACTTCTACAAATTGGCACAGGCAACCACTTCCTAGATATAACACCAGTGGCACAGACACTAAGACCAACAATCAATAAGTGGGATCTCCTGAAGCTAAGAAGCTTCTGTAAAGCCAAGGACACTGTCAATAGGACAAAACGACAGCCTACAGAATGGGAAAAGTTCTTCACCAACCCCACAAGTGACAGAGGACTGATCCCTAAGATATACAACTTTGAGATACCACCTGACATCTGTTAGATTGGCTAAGAAAAAAGACACAGAGGACAGCATATGCTGGATAGGATGCAGAGCAAGGGGAACACTCCTCCATTGTTGGTGGGAGTGTAAGCTTGCTCAGCCACTTTGGAATGCAGTATATTGGTTTCTCAGAAAATTAAGAATCCATCTCCCCAAGAACCCAGCAAAACCACTTCTGGGTGTATACCCTAAAGATGCACAGTCACACTCTAAAGTCATCAGCTCAACTATGTTCATAGCAGCATTATTTGTAATAGCAAGAACCTTGAATCAACCTAGATGTTTGTTTGGAAGAATGGATTAACAAACTGTGGTACATCTACACAATGTAGTACTACTCAGCCGTAAAAAAAAAAAAAAAAAAAAAAAAAAGATATCCTAAAGTTTGCAGGCAAATGGATGGACTTGGAGAATATCCTCCCGGGCGAGGAATCACAAACTCAGGAAGATAAGCAGGCGATGTACTCACTAATTAGTGGTCTCTAAACAAACAAACAAGCAAGAATAAAGCCAAACATGCCCAAGCTGCAAACCACAACCACTGCACAGCTTGGTATCAGAAACACACTGGACTGACTCCTTGGATCCCACTCTCCCTAGGGGAACACCTAACTCACTCTTGATGGAGGGGGGAGAAAACTGGATCTGCCAGGAGTCGAGACTGAACTAAGCAATATTGCGTTAGTTGGACCATGGGACTGTCTGCTGCCTGCCCAGGGAGGGAATGGGGAATAGTGGAGAAGAAAGAATGACCTGATGTGGTGGGAGGGGGAAGGGACTTTGAATAAGGATATACAAAGATAGAAAGTGTGACTTCTTTGTTCACAATAATAATAATTTAAAAAAAGGAAAAAAAAAGAGTGAATTGTGTTATTCTTAAAATTAGGAAAAAGGCTAGAGTGCACATTATTGCCTTTGCTTGTTATCTTAATATTGTTAAATACTGTCATAAGTTACAATGAGCTAAATAAAAAGATAAAACATGGATATGAAAAAGAAGAAATAAAACATGACCTACTTTTAAATGGTATGGTAGTACTGATAAAGTATAAAAATAAGTCACTAGGAAATATCAAGTAAAGTCAACAATTTCAGAGCTTTAAAAGTGAATAATACAAAAATAAGTTTTCAACTGTTGCAACAGGGTCTCACAGTGCAGCCCTGGACAGATTAGATTTCATTATATAATTCATGCTCGCTAAAAACTGATGTAATTCTGTTTGTTACACCTCACATGATACAATCAAAAATATGTACAATCATGTTAAGATCAATAATCAGTTTTATCTCTATGCAAACAGTGATCATATGTACATAAAAATAAAAATAAAAGAAAATACTCCATTGTTGGTGGGAGTGTAAGCTTGTTCAGCCACTTTGGAATGCACTATGGTGAACCTGCACTGTAATGTAAGAAAACACATTGTGTAGGGCTCTGGCAGACATCCTTCTGTATCAAGGAATACAGATACAAATAAATTTACAATTCTCTTAGACTAAAAATGAGAGTCCTTAATGGGCAGGAGAAAAAGGGAGGAGGAGAAGGTATAGAGGTGGATGTTAACATGCTCAAATTATATTATATTAATGTATTAAAATGTCCTTATATAATCTAATACCATGAAGAATGAATATAATTTATTAATAAAATTTTAAGTTCAGTGAAAAACAAATGAAACTCACATATAAAACCTGTTTCATATACCTTTTAAGGACACACTTATACATTTTGAGATTTGGAGTTCTAATTTGGGGTACATAAAGATGATTGAAGTGAGGGAACGTGATTGCAACTCTTACATTGAATATCTCTGTCAAGTCACAGATAGCCAACTAATTGGAAGATATTTATAGGAGAACTGTAATCGTTGATTGTCCTGAGTTTCTTTCATGAATTTTAATGACTTTGCCTGAATTTGCTTTTAGTACACCTTCAATATGTAGCTGAATATCCTGAATACAAATTATTAAACTTTGTATTAATCATTAAGAAGCAAGATTCTTTTATTAAAACTTGGGACAGTTCTTTTTGTTTTTCTATTTTTTTTGAGTTTATAATTACATCATACCTCCCTTATTTTTTCTCCCTGTAAGCCCTGCTTAGTCTATATCATATTCATCACATCTTTTATCATTAATTCTTACTACATGCATGTATAAATATGTATATATATGTGTGTGTGGATATGTGTGCATGTGGGTGTGCACACACACAACTTCTCAGTTTGTACAGTATGATTTGTATGTATCTTTTCAGGCCTGACAATTCTTTCTCCCATTCTCAGAATCCATTAATTCATTAGTTGCCTGGAGTTTTTGGAGTTGTGTTGAAGCCTTTTGGGATTTCGCCAGTAAGTACAGTCCTCACACTTCATCCAGGAAACTTTTCTTTGCAAGAGAGTGAGACCATCACAGAAAAACACAGCCAATCATGATACGCACTTATGGAGTCCAGTCTCAATGTATGTACTTTCACAAAACAATACCACAACTAAGTCTCAGGGAATATTAGGGAGGATGGAGGTCTTTAAGAGACAAAAGATTGAACCCCTCCACACAGCATCCAGGCTGGGTAAGATGTTCCTTTGTAGGGAATGGGCTCCAAGAAGCCAGTTCGTGCACTAGAAATAAACTCTGCTCAGTGCTACCTCAACTGGATATGCCAGATTCAGTTAACTCACATGAAGAGTCCTTATCCTCTCTGAGGAATGGATGGGGGAATCAAGTGGGGGGGAGCATGGGGAAAGACTGGGAAGATGAAAGGGATAGGAAGTAGTGGTGGGTATGGGAAAAAATTAAACAAAAAGAGACAGAAATACAGGAGTTCCTTGTGAGATTGTGTCTCCTAGTAATACCAGAATCTATACCCTTAAAGTACCACAGATAAAACTATCTAAACAGGAGATGAACTTGGTGTAACAAGGAAGACACCAATATACATGATGGTTCTTTTGAAGGCATCATAACACAACAAAATCCAAAGAAGCATCTCTAAGCATGTTTAACAATCTGCTGCAGAAGGCTGGGATTTTAGGCAAAAGATCCAGAGTTCAGGGCTATACATGTTCCATACGGAGAAAAAAAAAAGAAACAAACAAAAAACCTAAAAGCATCTTGCTGCTGCTCCTCTGCTAGACTTCACCAACCTCTCCATATTTTATCAGTTTTGGAACAGGATTTCCCCTGTCATGTCAGAAGAGGTTCTATGAAAGTGATATTTATCAAAGTTCAACTTTCAAGTTGTCCTTATATTTTTAGATAACTTTTAAAAGTATGTTTAACCTAAAAAGTGAATATGCAGATAAACTTATTTGAGAGGTAAATATAGTTTCATAAAAAGATTAGAAAATATGGGAGATAATCTACTCATGACATGTAGTAATTGAAACAACAGTTGTTTGAATATCTAATTTAAAAGTATTGGTATAAATGGAAAAGGTTTGATCAATTTGGTTCATGTTTTAACTAGTTATCTAAATCATACTGAGTACTAGGATTATTTCAATAGACTGGAAATATTTAAAATAGAAAACAATGCAGAAAATAGTTCAAATATTGATCTTTCTCTCATATAGATATCCTTCAGTACAGAATTTCAAATAATTATACTTTGAGATTTTTCACTTATCATTCTAAATTCTGTATTGTTTCACAGTAGCAAGCCAACTAACTTTGAGATCATTGGTTGATAAAAATTCTCACTTCAAAATGCCAAATTTTCTATGGCTATAAGTGACTTTTAAGCATTAAATGTCCTTGTTTCTACCATTACATCACTCATTGACTACCCTAATAATCATCAGAAAGCCTTCATCCTGTATCTGATCAAAACACTTGCAGAGATTCATATCCAAGCAATAAGACTAGCTCCAAGAATCTCGTTGAAATGATGGAGGAAGGATTGCATTAACCAGGGTGTTCAGGTCAACACAAGGGAAACCATAGACGCAACTAATCTAGAAGCTCACAGATACTGGACCAAGAGCTAAAGAGCCAGAAGGAACTGACCTAGGCAGTTGTATAGCTTGGTCTACAGTGGGAGACAGGCCTGTCCCTGACAAGTTGGCAGACTTTTGGAAACCTATTGCTCATACTGGGTTGCCTTATCAAGCCATAATGAGAGGGGAGTGACTTAGTTCTGTAGCACCACATCCTGAGACCATGGTGAGATATAGACACCACTAGGATGTGGATCCTAATGGGTGTGCCACAACTGGGTCTGAGGCACTGCTGCGGCCAGGATCTGTGTTGATGTCCATAGTCCAAGTTACCAACAAAGGCCATGAAGAGGTCCTAAGGCTATACTCCAGCCCAAAGCCACAATGGCATCCACTTGCAATCAATGTATTTTGGGGCCATATTGATGTAAGCATCCTTTGCTGCGACCCAAAGCCATGCTGGTGTCTAGGCCTCTGCATGTCTGGGTCTGTAGTCCTACAGCTGAAGGCATGTGCCATAAGGAGAAACTGAGAGGAGGCCCATTATCTGTGCTCCTCCTGACTGTGAAGAGCAAGGAGAGTACCCTTGCCATAATATTGATGATGGTGCATTCAAAGTTGAGAGGGAGACAAGGCCTCTGTGACAATACCTACACCCCAAACCCAACTCCTATTTTCTTTTCTTAAATAAATATGAAGCAAAAGCCTATACTGGAACTCACCAAGGAGAACTCTTTAAAAAAGTGTGACATAGATGCAGAACTTTCATTGATGACTTCTGCAGAGGTATGGAAGGGGAAGATACAAGTTCTATTTAAGAGGCCAGCTATTCAAAATTTGACAATGCTCAAATTTTATATAGATAACATAGAGGACTTTCATTTTTTTTTACTTCTTTGTGAGGGTCACAAGGGAGTCAGATATGAAGGACAGCAGAGGGATTGTAATTGGATTGCATGATGTGAAACTCCCAGAGAATAAAAGAAAATGTTAGGTGGGGGGGGGGAATTAATTTCCCTTAGATAATTACCTAAAATACTGGATTTGAGTTACTCCACATCCAGTTAAGTTGACAACCAACTTTACTTAGCTCCTCAGAATATCGTTTGTATGGAAAATGAAATACATGATAGGGAAAATGTTTTAGATATAAATAATAAAACATTTAAATATAGGCTTTATGGTTGTTACTTGAGTAGGGTCAACTTGTAATCTATGAGCATGTTTGTGTATATGTATATGTTATACTTAAATTCTCTTAAAAATACTGACTTGTTACTAACTTTAAATTATATTTGAAGCATTATAAAATCATTTTCCTTACTTAAGTTATTTCCCTTGAGTTCATTGTTTTTGACAACTTCATGTATCTATACAGATAGTGATCACGTACATCCCCCAGGAGTCTCTTCTTTCCATTCCAGCTTCTACTAGCCCTCCAATCCTTCACGTTTTTCTTCTATTTCTATGCCCTTTTTAAATTTATTTCCTTCCTCCCTCCCTCACTCCTTCCCCACTTTCCTCTCTCCCCTTTTGCAACCCTTCCTTTCTTGTTCTTGCCTTCCTGCCTTAATCCCTCTCTGCCTCTCTGTCTCTCTGTCTCTCTGTCTCTCTGTCTCTCTGTCTCTCTGCCTCTCTGTCTCTCTGTCGCTCTGTCTCTCTGCCTCTCTGCCTCTCTGTCTCTCTCTCTTTCCACCGAGCCCAATTAGAGCTGCTTCCTTGAAATTGTGATTCTTTTAGAATAATAACAGTTAGTAGGTCCAGATTTTGGGTACCAATGAACTTTCTATTTCCATCTAATTCTCTTTAAAGTACAAAGTCAGAAGAAAATTGATTCTACTGCATTATTTCTACTCATTTCTACATTATGTTATGTCAGCTAGATAGCTTTATTCACTCTAAGTTTGCAAGGCAGCTGCCTTAACTGCTTGTAAAAATGACATGTTATAATACCTGAGATTCATTAAAGTGAACAGTAATTTTGTTTGATTCCTCTGCCATCAGAAAGCTCCTTAAATTGTACAATATTTTGGGTAAGCCAACAGTGCTCATAAATTAAGCAAAATAGCACCCAAGCAAAGCAGATGCATTTAATGGACCTGAGGGAAAGCCTTTGAAGTTTTTCAGTGCATTTTGGATGGGTTTTGGTCTTTGTACTTTTTTTTTTTTAATTGGCATGTCATTCAGGGAAGTCTCAAATGAGAGACTGTTGCCATATAGATTATTTACAGATGAAAATCTTTACATTTATATATTTTGTATAACATTCTATGCTTTGAACATACATTTTTGAAGAATATTGTTCATTTGTTTTTTTAAGAATGACTGAAGTTGAAGGAGCAGCTTTAATGAGTAAATCTATAAAAGTGAAATATTAAATCTATGAAGACATTCTAGTCATTTCAATATCTTAGTCACTCTTCATCAGATACATCAAATACCAAATGATGAAAAGAGCTTTTTAATCTCAATAAGCATTTTTAGCGTTTTATTCCATCTGCATATTACTTTTCTACAGGATGACAGCTAACTAAAACATGCAGAGAAACAGACCTAACCTATATAACATAAAGTGGTGATCAAGTGAATATAATAACATGTACACATTGATTCTTTTAGGATGTAACTTTTGAACAAATATTGGCCTTGACTCATATAAAGACACATACATAAAAAGACATAATGAGGAATTATTGCATTATCTCTAAAGGCTTCTCTTGCTTTGGAAGCTGAAACAACCCACAGTAGAACTTGGCAGTCTTTGAAATCTTGTCATTTTCCCTCGCAATCAGGCTGTGGACAACTATCAAAAATAGCCATGTTAACACAAGCACTGATTGCTGCACCCAGGCCTTCATCATTAGCTCTCAGATTTCTTAGCAGGGTCACATTATTAGAAGGCTTGCTTCAGGCTGTCCTATTTTTCTTTCTTTCATGTTAGTCCTGTCCAATCCATTAGAGTTGCTTGTGTTAGAGAAGTTTCTCATTCCTCCACCAGATGATGAAGAGATTAAAATAGAAATATCTAACCTCAGTCATGCAGTTGGCATCCTAGCTCACCAACCTTGGTCATGAGCTTGGTCAGAGTAGATTGAAGGTAATTATTATGCTTTTTCTCTACCCCAAATAAGGCATTCAATCATTGCAATCTAGAGGGAACAGAAATAGTATAAGGTTCATCAAGCAGCAAATGAGAAAATGTATGCCATTCCAGGAAATCAGATGCAATTTCAAGTAAAAGTCATATATTTAAACATAGCCAAGATCAGCAGCAAAACAGTAACAACAGATGACATCCTGATTAAAATCAATGTTGTGGGTTCTCTCTCTCTCTCTCTCTCTCTCTCTCTCTCTCTCTCTCTCTCTCTCTCTCTCTGTTTCTCAGTCTGTGTCTCTCTCTCAGTCTGTGTCTCTCTCTCTGACTCTCTGTCTCTCTGTCTCTTCAGGTATGCTTCTGGGTAGATTAAAGAACAAGGTAAAATGAGATTTAAACACTATTATAACTACATCTACCTCTCTCTTTATATATAGAGAATGAACAAATGGAAGTAAGACAAATCTCACTGTCAAGATTGAGTATCTGTGAACGTCCAAACTGGCCATATTATCTCTTCTAAAATACAATTGAATGGAATAATCATTGTCTCATCTACTGTGAATACAAACATATATATGAATATTAGTATTTATACACAGAAAAATTTATATCTAAGAAATTATAAATTAGGAGAAACAAAAGTATCATTCACTGGAATGATAAACTGTAACTTTGCTCCCTACAATCTTTCAAAAATGAAGTGGGAGCATGTTGTTAGCACCAAAAATAAGAGTATGAAGGTGCAGATGAGAAAATGGTTGTCTGCTTTGTGCTTCCTAGGCAGAAATATTCTTCAAGGACAATCTTACCAGCAAGAGCATCAGTGGTTTTGATTTCAATTTCACTTGTGATAATGAAAGATAAATAGCATATTAGAATCCCTATGCATGCTTAATTAAACTATCAAATCTGTTAAATTTCTGTGGTCAGCTAGGGAGAAATAAGAAGACAGAAGAAGCAAATCACTAGATTAAATAGAAAATGTTCCCTCTTAAATATTCTTTTATCTTCCAGTTTTAACTTAAGAGTCAAATCACTCCTGCTTCTTATGGAAAAACTGTATTTAAACACACACACGTAGTAGAAATTTAATCTAATTTGTAAAATTAGGCTTCTGTAGATGTAAATTTGGCTATAGCTTTGTCTTGAATGAAATAATGCCTCTCTTTCTTATCCAAGAGCACTGTGGTTATCACAAAAGTAGATGATGCTGGACATCACCAATCTTGAAAAATTCTAACCCATGTGGAAAGTAAAGAGGCCAGTTTTCATTGATGTATTATTCGGGGATATTATATCAAGTTTCTACTTTTGGTAATCTACTACACTATTGACATGAGCTATAAGGTTCTAGAGAAATAATACATTGTACCATAGACCCATATATGAGATATATGCATCTATATAATATGAAAAACTATCAAGCAACCATCATTTAAAAAATTAGCATTATGTGATTCAGATGATAATAAAACAAATGAGAATTTTCTTTTATTCCTCCTTCTATCTTTGAAAAAATCTCTCCTAGAGCATAAGGTGTCTTATAGTTAATGATTCTTCAGTTTTTAATTACTACTGCAGGGATTAAAAATATCTCAGCACACATGGCCTAAGATTTTCTTAAACTTCTCATTAATGTTGTCTGCCTTTCTTCAGATTACCATTTTGTGGTTCTCTTAAACACACTAGTAAATTGAAGAAATTCTATTGGCAACATAATCTTTACATTATCAGCTCATCTTATTCACAAGGAAAAACTTTGAAATCATATTTTGAGGTAATTTTGTTCATACCTGCTGAAGTAGGAAATATTACTGAAGTGATCTATAGAAATGACAGCAATACTCATACCTTGAAATATTGAAATAATTGTAGCTACTATTTAAAAAGCAATGGACTTCTTATTGATTGTGGTAATGGATGAAGGTGAGAATATTTTCTTTGTAGCCTAGAAAGGCTTAATATATAATGGACTATATTACTATGAAGTGGTGTACTCGGGAAATAATTTCTCACTATAGATGAGAAAAAGTGTTATTAAAATCATATGATACCATGAGCCTTTCTTCCAGTAAGATGATGGTTAATCAATTTCTGGTAACAGACTGTATTAATATTAGTTGTTATCTTACTATTTTACTACTTTCTAGATGGAATTTAGCACTTAGAATTCATTTTCTCTATTTTAAAAAGCCATCTGAGCATATGGGCTTGCCCTTCTAGCTCACTAAGTATTTCAGTGGTTCGCTTAGTCACTTTCCTGCCAAAAACATGCCAGGGTGGTTTTTCATATTCCTGAGAACTAAGTATTAAAAATTCCTAATAAGTCTCCTATTAAATTGCTATATGTGGTGTTATATTATAATGAAATGCTTGGATCAGGCACATGGACCTGTCTACTCCTAATTGCTTCTAATTTGTACTTGAAGGAGAGCATATGAAGGGGGCAAAATGATAAAAGAAATCACAGATAAAGTTTTATCCTTTCATCCACTTCATTACATATTATTTCCCTACAGACACCTTAAAGGAAGCTCTTCCCATTCATTTGCTCAAGATGTATCAGCTGTTTTTCTCTCCTGTAGGAACCATTGACTTAGAAATTCAGAATTCAAAATGGATATATTAACTGATGATATTTATATAGGATTTACACAGCACTTTTATTTATGTATTTCCTAATGACTAGTAGATTCAATTAGAATTTAAAAGCTAAAATGATTTATGTCAGTGGTAGAGTATAATGATAAAGAATATTGTGTTTCAACTCTGGACAGCAGAGAATGAATGCCACACTGGCTGAGTTTCAGTGAGAAGTGAGATGGTATAAAAAAAATTCTAAAAGTGAATTATATACCCTAATGATATGTTTTTCTTGCCTTCACAAAGTTTAAGCAAGGCTACACCTTCATTCAATGAAAAGTGGTGCCATAAAGATAAGAGAAGAATTTCATAACAAGAGTGTTTATCATATAACTTGGATTGAGTTTCCTTGGTCATGCTTGTACTAATGAGTTGGACTGTATTGCATTAAACTTAACTGAAGCCGATGAAACATTTTTCAGTTTTCTGCCTCTCATTCATATTTCCCAGTGCTAAAGTGACTTTTGGCTGACAATCATTTCCTTTGTTTGTTTTGCTGTTTAGATGTTAGTCTAATGCCTTCAAGTCCATGAAGTTTCTGAAAATAAATCTGACTGTAGGCTTATCAAAGGCTTCCTTCATATGACAAATTATTTATCTTCAGTTTGTCTTAATACATTTGTCATTTAAGAGTTTAATTATCATTAATCTCAATAAGAACCCATATATTTATACTAATGTTACTTAGATAATCTATTCAGAATTCTCTTACAAAAATTTCCATACTGTATATTCTATCAACTGGTATCTCATATTTCCTTAAGGCTATTTTATTTTCAACTTATTTTCTGAGTTTTCTTCAGTCTAAATAATTTTGTTGACTTTTTAATCAATTTGCTCAACTTTTCTTCTACCTTTTCTAATCTGGCTTTGAATTTCCATATTAATTATTTCCTCTATAGAATTACCAATCCATTATTTTCTCAGTAATCTCTTTTGAAAGTTCATGTTCTCCCTCCCTCTCTCTGTTCCATCCTTTTTCATTTTAAAGATATATGTATTAATTGATTATACACACACACACACACACACACACACACACATATATATATATATATATATATATATATATATATATATAAGTTCACTATCTGCTTGCATGACTTTACAAGTGGTGGCAACAGATTCTACTAAAGATGGCAGTGAGCCACCAAGTTTTCTTGGAGAATCGAACTTAGAACCCTGCAAAAGTAGTTCTTCATTTATACCTCCTGCCTTCTTTCCTTCCTGTCAAACTTTTATCTTTCCTTCCAACTACATCCTTCTATTTTTTTCATTTATTGTTATTAACTAAAAATTTTCCTATAAAATTAAAGTATCTATTTGTAGTATTTAAGCATTTTATTATAACTGAAATAATTATATTAATTCATCATATAACTGTGGAAAAAAATTGGTTTTCCTAACAGAGTAAAGAGTCAACAATCTGACCCAAATATGGATAATGATTTGGAAGATGATGAAGAAGGAGCAAACACAACTAGTTTTAAAAACATCAATATAATAATTTATATTAGGTCTCAATAAATGATATTTTGCTATACTCATAGATTAGTGCATTAGTCAGTCATCATCAGACAGGATTCCTCTGGCAGTAGATGGGAACAGATGCAAAGATCCATAGCCAGATAACGTTTGGAGAAAGATTCTAAAGGAAATTCTCCATCAAATCCTTCCTTTTAGATCTTGTTCATGGAATAGCAGAAAATAGATGGAAAGAGTATAAGAGCCATAGGAGTTGGTGAATACCAAGCAAACAAGGCGTTTTGCACCAACTAGGCAAGGAGCTTATGAGCTCACAGAGACTAGAACAGCCAGCATGGAATTTACATTGTTTATATAGGTCCTCTGCATGTACATTATAGCTATTAGCTTAGTATATTTTGTGGGATTCTGGACTGTGTGAACAAGTGGATCTTTGATTATTGTGCATGTCCTTGGGACTTTTTTCCTCCAATTGGGTTGCTATGTCAGACTTCATATGATAGTGTTTTTCTTCCACCTTTTATTTTGACATATATTAGAGGGCTGTCCTTTTCTAGTGAAAGAAAAAAAAAAGTGGATCCATAAGGAAAAGGAGAGACAGGAAGAAAATGGTAGTAGTAGAAAGAGTGGGAACTCTAATGAGAATATGCCTTATGAAAAGAAAAATAGTTTCAATTAAGAAAAAAGATGAATTTCCTTAGAGCATCGGCTTTGAGAGCTGTTGACCATAAGATCAATGCTAAGAAAACAAAAATAAGCTAGTTAAAATTAATAAAAGAGAGCAGACAGAGATAAACTCTGAATGCCAAGGTCCCCCCAGATGCTGCTGAGGGAATTTGCATGGCTACCCACCTCCAACTGAGCAAACAGATAAGGACTGGGGACCTTGAAGGACAGACTCTGACCCCGCCCAGAGGTGAGGAGGGGTCAGCAGGCCTGAGCTCCTGTATCACTGCCAGGGAGAGTTGAGCTCCCACAGGTTTCAGTTCAGGTTCCGGGACCTAGTGCTGTCTGCAAAGCATGTCCCCACACACTCTGTAGCAGACAGAGATAAACTCTGACTGCCATGGTCCCCCCAGGTGCTGCTGAGGGAATTTGCACAACCGCCACCCTGCCTCCAATTGGTCAAACAGAAAAAGATTGAAGACTGGAAATTCAGTCCCCTGCCCAGAGCAGACATAGAGATTGAGAAGATCTTTTCCTCAGAGGTGAAAGGAGGCACACAAGCCCCAGTGCCACAACTGACCAGGAGCCACCTAATCATGAACCACTGAAGCCATGGGCAGACACCAGTGCAAAAATTTACATAATAGTACAAAGAACAACAAGATAACTCCAGAAGAATGTGGCCATCCTAGAAACAGAAGACCTGAACTGAGCAATGAAGAGGAAACAGAAGGAAGCAACACTAAAATCCCTTTATGATGATCATCGAAGCTCTCAAAGAAGATATGAAAAATAGCCTTAAAAATATAGAAGAAAACACAAACAAAAATTGCAAGAGACAAACAAATCTATGAAAGAAACATCTCAGAAACTAAAAGCTGAAATAGAAGCAATAAAAATGGCACAAAATGAGGCAAAGATGGAAATAGAAAAACTGAAGAAAGAAGCTGGAAAGACAGATACAAGCATAACAAAGACAGTTCAAGAGATGGAAGATAGAATCTCTGAAGTGGAAGACTCAGTAGCTCAAATAGATATAACAGTCAAAGAAAATACTAAAACTAAAAAAGCCATAACTCAAAATGTTCAGGAAATCTGGGACACCATGAAAAGACCTAATTTGAGAATAATAGGAATAGAAGAAGGAGAGAATACGAGTTCAAAGGCACAGATAATGTTTTAAATAAAATCATAGAAGAAAACTTCCCTAATCTGAAGACTGAAATATCTAAAAAGATACAAGAAGCTTACAGAACACAAAACAGATATGACCCCCCCAAAAAGTCAGTGTGCCACATTATAATCAAGCCACAAAACATACAGAACAAAGAAAAAATTTTAAGAGCTGCAAAAGAAAAGGGCTAATTTACCTATAAAGGCAGACCCATCAGAATAACACCTGAATATTCAATGGAAACAATGAAAGCTAGAAGGGCTTGGTCAGAAGTTATACAGACACGAAAAGAGCATGGCTACCAAACTAGAATACTATACCCTGCAAAATTATCAATCACCATAGATGGAGTAAACAAGATATTTCATGACAAAGTCAGACTGAAACAATATCTATCTACCATCCAGTGCTACAGAGAGTATTAGAGGGAAAACTCCAACCTAAGGACCCCAGATACACCCATGAAACCACAAACAATCAATAATTCCACAGAAGAATACTCCAGAGAAAGGAAATATAAACAAGTTACCACCAAAAATGACAGAAAATATCAGTCAGTGGTCACTAATTTCCCTTAATATCAATGGGCTCAACTCTGCTATAAAACGTCACACACTAACAAGATGGATATAACAACAGAAGCCATCCTTCTGTTGCCTACAAGAAACACACCTAAGCTGCAAAGACAGACACAGGCTTATAATAAAGGGTTGGGAAAAGATTTTCCAGTCAAATGGTCCTAAGAAACAAGCAGGGGTTGCAATCCTAATATCTAACAAAGTAGACTTTAAGCTAAAAGCAATTAAAAGGGACCAAGATGGTCACTACTTATTCATCACAGGAAAAATTGGTCAAGAGGAGATTTCAATCTTAAATATTTATTCTCCTAATAAAAAGACACCTACTTGTGTAAAGGAAACACTGCTAACGCTGAAATCCTACATAAATTCTTACACCCTAATAGTGGGAGAATTCAATACTCCACTTTCAACCCTGGATAGGTCAACCAGACAGAGACTCAACAGAGAAATAAGGAGTCTAAAGGAGGTTATGATGCAAATGGATTAAATAGATATCTACAGAAGCTTCCACCCAAACACAAAGGAATATACATATTTCTCAGCCACTCATTGAACTTTCTCCAAATTTGACCAGATAGTTGGTCATAAAGCAAACATACACAGATACCAAAAAAATGGAAGTAATCTACCAAAGGCACTCTACAGATTCAAGGCACTGCCCATCAAAATCCCAAAACAATATTTCTTGGACCTTGAAAGAACAATACTCAATTTCATTTGGAATAACAGGAAAGCCAGGATTGCCAAAACAATTTTACTCAACAAAAGAACCTCAGGAGGTATCACTATCCCTGACTTCAAGTTATACTATAGAGCTACAGTAATAAAAACAGCCTGGTACTGGCATAAAAACAGACTTGTGGATCAATGGACTAAAATTGAGGATTCAGGTATTAACCCAAAAACCTATGAACACCTGATCTTTGACAAAGAGACCCAAAACCTTCAATGGAAAAAAACATCGTATATTTAACAAATGGTGTTGGCATAGCAGGATGGAAGTGTATAGAAAAATGCAAATAGACCCGATCCTGTGACCCTGCACAAAACTCTCATCCAAGTGGATCAAAGAACTCAAAATAAACCCAGCCACTTTGAACTTGATAGAAAATAAAGTGGGAAATACACTTCTATGAATTGGCACAGATGACCACTTCCTAAATATAACACCAGTGGCACAGACACTAAGACCAACAATCAATAAGTGAGATCTCCTGAAGCTAAGAAGCTTCTGTGAAGCCAAGGACACTGTCTGTAGGACAAAACAACAGCCTACAGAATGGGAAAAGTTTTTCACCAACCCTACAAGTGCTCGAGGACTGATCTCTAAGATATATATAAAGAACTCAAGAATCTAGAGCCCAAAACCTTGAAATGCCCAATCAAAAAATGGGGTTTAGATCTAAAAAGAGAATTCTCAGCAGAGGAATTATGAATGGCTTAAAGGCACCTGAAAAAGTGCTCATCATCTTTAGCCATCAGAGAAATGCAAATCAAAACAACTTTGAGATACCACCTAGCACCTATTAGATTGGCTAAGATAAAAGGCACAGGTGATAGCCTGTGTTGGAGAGGATGCTGATCAAGGGGAACACTCCTCCATTGTTGGTGGGAGTGTAAGCTTGTTCAGCCACTTTGGAACGCAGTGTGGCAGTTTCTCAGAGAATTGAGAATCAATCTCCCCAAGGACCCAGCAATACCACTTCTGGGTGTATACCCTAATGATGCACAGTCATACTCCAAAGGCATTAGCTCAAATATGTTCATAGCAGCATTATTTTTAATAGCTAGAACCTGGAAGCAACCTAGATCTCCCTCAACTGAAGAATGGATTAACAAACTGTGGTACATCAACACAATGGAGTACTTCTCAGCAGTAAGAAAAAATGATCCCTCCTGACCTCAGAAGAATGGATTAACAAAATGTGGTACATCTACACAATGGAATACTACTCGGCAGTAAGAAAAAATGATATTCTAAAATTCACAGGCAAATGGATGGATTTGGAGAATATCCTCCTGAGCGAAGTATCACAAACTCAAGAGATAACCAGGGGATGTACTCACTGACTAATGGTCTATAAACAAACAAACAAGAAAAAAAAGCCAAACATGCCCAAGCAGCAAACCACAACCACTGAATAACTTGGGATCAGAAACACCCTGGACTGTCCCTTCAAACCCCAGTCCATCTATAGGAACACCTGACTCACTCTTGAGGGAGGGGGGACAAAACTGGATTTGGCCGGGAGTGAAGACTGATCCAAGCATTGTTGGGCCAGTGTGACCATAGGACTGTCAGCTCCCTGCCAAGGGAGGGGATGGGGAGTTGCAGAGAAGAAAAAATGATCAGATGTGGTGGGAGGGGGAAGAGACCTTCAATAAGGATATACAGGGATGGAAAAAAAAAATTCAGAGGGAAAGCTGAACACAAAGAAAATATATGTGTAGTAATCTTATTTGCATTTCCACCCTTGATAAGCCATGCTTATGATTATTATCCTCTGTATAGTTATTGTTAACTCTTCGACATTTTTTTT
>PVIH01003984.1:0-15945 GCA_004025045.1 Sigmodon hispidus | reverse complement strand
TTCTTTTTACTGTTTTTTTTGATAAATATAAAATAAAGAAAAAAAGAAAAAATGATATCCTAAAATTTGCAGGCAAATGGATGGACTTGGAGAATATTCTCCTGAGCGAGGTATCACAAACTCAGAAAGATAATCAGGGGATGTACTCACTCATTAATGGTCTCTGAACAAACTAACAAGAAAAAAGCAAAGCATGCCCAAGATGCAAACCACAACCACTGAACAGCTTGGGATCAGAAACACCCTGGACTGACACGTCGGATCCCAATCCACCTAGAGGAACACCTGACTCACTCTTGAGGGAGGGAGGACAAAACTGAATCTGCCTGGAGTGGAGACTGAACTAAGCAATATTGGGTCAGTGGGACCATGGGACTGTCTGCTGCCTGCCCAGGGAGGGAATGGGGAGGTGTGGAGAAGAAAAATGATCTGTTGTGGCGGGAGGGGGAAGGGATCTTGAATAATGATAAAACAGGGATAGAAAATGAGACTTCTTTGTTAATAATAATAATAATAATAATAATAATAATAAAAAGTATACAGAAAAAAAAGGAAACTTAGTTCTTTACTAGGAAATAAGGAAATTTAAAGAGTTAGCTTAGATGGTATCTTTATGGCTTCCAGTTTACAATTTTTACCTGTTGTAATTCTGTTCTTCATTAAAAAAAAGAAAGGTTTTATTTTTTTTCTATTGTTTGCACATAAGAGGAACTACTTTTGCCCACTAATGTAGAAAAAGCTTTCTTTTTACTTAAGCTGAAAATGTGTGATTTTTTTCCTCTTTTATTATGAATAAAGTCTCAATTTTTTTTATCCATGTATCCCCTTGTTCAAAAGAACTTTTCAATGACAATATCATATCAAAAGTCATGAGTCAGGTGAGTTTTCCTTTATGTTCCTATATTCTTTATAGCTCTACATTAATATTTTAAAAATTGTTTGACTATAACATGAAGACAATGCTGGGCACTATGCAAATGTAATTAGCTTATGTTCCCAATAACTCATCATTTTCTGAAAAGTTTGTAAGTGCTAGACACTGTGTGAGTCTATGATGTATAAAAGTCTTCTATAAGACTGGAATATTCCATCTTGGAGGAAGTGCCACAAGCAGAAAGGTAAACAACTCAAAATGGCCTCAGAAAGTCCCTGAAACTGAACAGATATTCTAGGCCCCTCCATGACTAAGTAAGCAATAAAAGTTGAGAATTTCTCTCAGACTAGTTGAAGCCAAACTGCAGACAAGATAAGCAGCAAAGAAAACTGAGAACAGACCAGCTCCCTAGAAGAAGCAGAATCCAGCCCAAATACCTGGAAGTTTAGACCAAATGATGTACCTGAAAAGAAAAATCTCCAAGCTGTTGAGCTATTTGCAGATTGTGCAATGTGCTACAAGTTCCCAGCTATGTGAACTGCTACTTGTACTGGGGTAGCTTTGGTGATGCTGCTATCTTTGAGTCATTGCTACTCCAGCCAGTTTCTTCTCACCCATTTTCATGTAACTCCAATAAAATCTCATTGTTTTACCAAAAAATATAAAAGATTATATATTGTTAATTGACAGAAAGTTTTAACTAGAGATTCTCAGAAACTAATCATACTGTTTTCTTTTTTTTCTTTTTATTATTATTGTTATTATTATTATTATTATTAACAAAGAAGTCACACTTTCTAACCTTGTATATCATTATTCAAGGTCCCTTCCCCCTCCCAACACATCAGGTCATTCTTTCTTAGAGCAATGGATTAATACTTGATCACTTACTAACTGATGAAGCTTTTGAGAACACCATTTCAAATGGTAAATTGACTATGAATTTGTAATGACTTCTGGGTGCCTAGAATCATGAAAACAAAGTGAAGGCTTGTGACACCTTTTTTGTTGCATTTAAAGTTTCAGAGGTGTTTTGAAAGTGATTTGTCATGATGGTAATATTAGTAAAGAGGATTAGTTAGCTACTATTTGAAATTTTAGGAGAAGGTAAATTATACAGTTACTTTTTGCCAACATGAGACATTAGGCCTATCATATCTAATGATTTTATCATGACATGCATAAGAACTTATTATGTTTTATCACTTGAGAAGTAACAACATATTAGAACTTTGATGATAGAAGATTATTATTATATTCTCCCTAATATGAACAAAATGCGAAATGAGAATGTCTACATCCCATAGGCTTCAGATATTCCTTGTCCTTATCTGGTGTTCACAGTAGTGTACATAAGGAAAGCTCAAATCTCTTCAAGGACACAATTAGGGCTCAAAAGCTTCTGAACTCCTGGAATCAATGACATCACTGAGCTTGGAGGCATAGTGGATATAGCAGGATGAAAACAGCAATTTACCAGCAGCAGCCACTTTGTGCCGTGGGCAATGCTGAAACTGAGGAGGAGGAAGAAAGAGATTTTAAAGAGCAGAGGAAAACTGATGCTTTTCTTTGCCAGGATGATATATGAGTCCCTGGAGTTCTCAGATCATCTGTTAAGAAAGAAAACTAAACAAAACAAGCAGATAATTTTTTTATCTAGATAAGAAGGTACTTATGGGTTAAGCGATTGAGGTTAATATCAAACACACTCACCCACCTCCCCACACATATATTCCACATAAAATATGAAATTTTACTGTCATTTGTAAAAAGGGATAAAGTTGTTTTGATCTGTGTAGACAAATTTGATCTTGAGTATAAAAAAGCCCAGATCTTCTTCTCTGTTTTCTGTTACGTTTTCTCTCACACACAGAAGAGAGTATTTTGATAGTGCTTGAAACTCCTGGGAGGAGTAACCTAGGCTTCTTCTCTTTGCCAACACAAGACCTTAGTTCAATTAGAATAAAAACAATTGTCAAGTCATAGATAATGGCAGATTTCACCATAGTGAGACACACCTTCTCCTCCATTTCTCTGCCTTTCCTCTCTTCCCTTTCTTTTTAATTTTCTACCCATCTTTCCTTCTTTTCTAGATCACTTTTATGCATCACCCTGCATATTTGTATATATGTAAATATATATTTTTATGTGCATAATGTACATAGCATTGTGTTATTTATTATGTATGTATGTACACATCATTTTATGTATGGTGTGAAAAATAATTGGTTCATAAATGTTGGCATTAAATAGCCTGGTTACACATGTATTTTTTTCAAGAGTGCAATTGCTATCCTTTCATTTTTTATGCACAAATGAAATAGCTTGGAAAAATTAGAATTTTGCTTTGTCTTATGTTGGAGAGCTTCTGAATTTGTAACTTTGAACCTCTGTCTCATCAATTCTCACCATGTAGTGACTGACAGTGGCACCAGATTCATTCCCTTCTTTTTTCTAACCTCATAGAAAAAAATTCTCTCCCTTTAACCAGCAATGTTTGGCACTGAGACGCATCCTCCTGTGAGATCATTCTTAGCCCTTTGGTTTTAGCTTCCTAACTTTCTCTTATGTTTTCATGTTTCTCCTGGCCATTCTGTCCTTTGGATGAATCTGTGTATCTAGTAGCATACTACTATTGTTTCTGCACCTATCTGTTCAGAAACAAAAGCATGTCAGAATTCACAATAATGTATTAACTTGATTTAGATAAAAACAGCCTCTGCACAAGGTAAATCATGCAATGGAGGGAGTGCAGTTGACTGTGGATTTGCAGGCTGTAAGTGTTGTGTTTAGAACCTGGAAAGACTCATTTTTTTTGTCATTTTCTTATACATTGTCAACCAGTTTTACTAGGGACAATGATAATCATGAGGCTTGCAAAATATTGTGCTAGAATGAGAAGCAGCATTTGTACCAGTATCTCCACTTCTGAAACGCTGTCGGCTTGGCTTTCACATAATCTCAGCAGCTTTCCTACAAGATGCTGTAGGAGATTTTATTTTTGAAGTTAATCTTATTTTAGCATCAGATGCTTTCAATTAGCCGCTGTCTTTGTTTCATGAGAAATTGCTTTTGATGAGCAGATTTTGTTGTTTACATGGCTGCTCAGACCATATTGCAACAAAGCAACTAATTTGCTGTCCAACTGCTTTTCTCCTTCAGTGGAGATGGCAAGTGTTTTAGAGAGCTTTTTCTGTATTTAAGATGTTATAGAGTAAAATATGCCAAAATTTCATTAGATAGAAGAAATCCTTACATAATTTTCACATTGTATCTTTACTTAATTCAACCACAACTACTTAAAAGTTCTAAAAGAAACAGGAAATAATCATGGATTAATTTTAAAGAATATTATGGTAATATTTACAAATAATTCTAACTATAAACTCCCTAGATTCAGTATAAGTTTTTATTGCTTGGTAAAAAAGAGTCAATCAGAAATTGTGTCTTTACATTTTTGTGACCCATAGCCCATTATCAAAATACAAAAAAAAAAAAAAATACTTAAAATATTTACTGCATAGGAAGGCTATTCATTATCCAATGTAATACTCACAAGTAAAACTATCATATGACCAAGAAAATGATTAATAAAATATTTAGATATATTCATTAGTTTTAGCTTAGAAGCATAGACTGCACATATTACTTCTAACTATTTTTTTTTAATTATGATTCCAACAAAAGCAGTTCCTGTGTTGAGGCAGACTTAGTCGCCTTGTGTTGCTTCTAGTAAAGTTCTGTTTTGCAACTGTTTTATTGTCTTAACTCTATTCAAGATTATACCATTAGGAGTAACACACTGATGTCTTAGTTGTAATAAAATGAACTGAAAATTTGTTTACAAGTTCTCAATATAGTAAGAACTTCATGTGGATGTACAGTGATTTGGAAAATAAATTTTGTTCTTATTGTATAATATCTAGAAGTTTGTTCTCAATAAAATGTTTATTAGATAACAATTCTTTATAACTGAGTAACTTCCTTTAACAGAACTGATACTGTGATTTCATTACCATCTTATAACCTGGAAATCAGACATTCTACCTACATTTTGATGGCATTATACATTATGATCAACAGCTTAATCTCAGCTTTTACTCTCACTCATGCTCACAGCTGCTATTTTATTATTATTGTTGTTGTTTGTTAGGTTTCATTGGACATCATGAGCACATTGGTTAAAATAGCAAGGCCTCTTCACCTTCCTATACACCTGGCCTACTCTCAGGGGAGCAACACTTATAACCATTGCTGAGAGGGACAGAGATCTCAGATAGGTAATTTGTGCTCTGGATTGGTTCCTTCTAAATTGCATTAAGTTTTCACAACTCACTTGTCCAAACATTTGCAACAAGTCTTCTGTCTCACTGGTTTTATGTACACTAAAATAACTGGCCTTGGGCTTTGAAGACAGCCTGACAAGTGTGAGGACCTGCGTGTCAAGTGACACAAACCACATGCACAAACAAAACAAAACAAACAACTGGGTATAGTTAGGCTCACTTTTAATTCCAGTTCTGGAGAAGCTGGACACAGGCAGAATCTCAGAGCTTACTAGCCAATTAGATTAGCTGTCTAGGTGAGTTCTTAAAAAAATTGTGAATGCCACCTGAGGAAGGACACTTTAGACTCTTCATGCACATGATGTGTGTGTACAAAAATATCAGTACACATATATGCATACAGAGAGAGATGGGGAACAAGATTGGACTTCATTTTCAGATACATCACTTCTAGTAAAGAAGCAAAGATATTGTGAACATGTCTGCTTTTCTAAAGCAAAAGACACCATGAAACATACAGAGAAAAACAGGAGGACTTGAGGAGTCTCCATTGTTCTTGCTGGTTTACCCCCTGCTGGCTCATCCTCCTCCACGTTGAATGTTTACTTCAACCTCATTTTCCTGGATAAATAAAGGCTTCCTTGTTACTTGTTTCTGAAATTATCCCCATTTGTTTACATGCTTTTTCTCTATTCACATATATATATATATATATATATATATATATATATATATATACATAAACATTTAAAGTGGCTTTTTGGTATTTTAAATCACTAATATTTTAACTGCCACATAACAACTATTTATGTTTTCCCCATAGAGTGTTTGTTTAAATTCTTTCATATATGACACGCTAATCACAGTTTCTATTTCCTCTATTCCTCCTAGTACTGGTCTGAATGTCCCCTCTCTTTGAAATTTACTCCTCCTCATTTTCCCTTCAGAAAAGGCAGATCTCTCAGGGATAACAACCAATCAATTTACAATAAGATTAGGCACATCCCCTCCTTTTAAGGCTGGTCAAGGAAACCCAATAGAAGGAAAGGGTCACAAAAGCAAAATATTGGCTATATATACATATATATATAAAACTAAAGAATATATCCAAAATCTCACTCTCACTAACTTATTTTGTGAAAACACACTTGAAAATTTCTTCTTCAGTTATTTTAACATACCAAAAATCATTACTAACTATAGTTACCTTGCTATATATTACATATAAGTTTTGAAATCAATTGAACACACTATTTCTTTTCATAGAGATGTCTTTGTGTTTTCTCTCAGGTTGTGCGTGTGTGTGTATGTTTGTTTGTTTTTAATTGTTTATAAAAAGATAAACTTATATCTTCATGCATAAGGAAACATTAGATATAAACATTTTTTTAAGCAGCATGCCATTTGGACAATTATTGATTTGTTTCTTTTCTTATATCGGAAAAAGTAGAATTTTATTTTGTCATCATTTCTGAAAATATAAAATTATATATAAGAAAAAGTTTTCTAAAAAATTTGTTACACCAAGTAAAAAAAAATTCTGTATACTTATTTGTTATATCACAGTGTTACTGCAGTCATATAAATAGAACCTTTCTTGCTGAATCTTTTGTAGTGTGAAGTTATCAAATATTTAGACTGCTTTGTCCACTTTAGCTCAAACATTTCAATCAGCTATTTACACTTCTTTCCCTAAATTAGGCACTTTGGGGCACTGACAAATGTTTGTGTCATTATGGTCTAAGCTTGACTTCAATTTTTATTTTCTGACAAATATTACTAAGTCCTCAAATCTAAAAAAACTACAAACAGTAATACAGTGTCATTTAGTCTAAATAACTTTATTAGGATTCAGTTTTCAGATTTAGTAACTTCACAGGACTCATTGGGAACAAATTGTTGTAATATGTCTTTGAATGTTGTACCTCATCAGAAGCACTACTTCAAAATGCTTTTAACAGTCAAAGTATTTCTGGGTAATATATTCAGATTCAAATTGAACTTTATATGTTTTAGTAGGTATAAATGTGTATGTTTAAAAGTCAAACTGTCTTACAGTTACATATACAATAAAATCTTATATGTAACTTATATTAAAATAAAGAAATGTTGTCTCTTTTTCATTATCTTTAATAAAGAATTAAAAAGTTGATTGTTTGGACATTTTCCCAGTGGAGTGTCTTGTTCACTTTCTTTCTTTGAGAATCACAACTTTCAATTGCAACTGTCAATATAAAGTACTTTAAACTTTGCTTAGAATCATAAATTATTCATTCTTCAATTGAGATGAAAAGTTGTCTGCATGGATAGCCTGCCTATTTTACAAACACATTCTGGCAAATAGATCCTTGGCAAATTTTATCACTGATATTTTTTTTATGACAAGTTCTAAGTAAAATAAAATACAAAATTCTTTTCTTTCCTTGACTTTTTTATATCTGCTTCTAATTTCTCATTTTCCATTAACATTTTATAGTTCACTGTATTAGAATAATTATTCTTTTGACTTTTCACAAGATTTTAAATACTCAAAATTATGAATTATTAGTAACACATTAAACAGTAACAATCTTAGTAAGACATATTTTTAAATGAAGACTTTGTGATTTCAAAATAATACTCTTCAGGGTACTTACATATTCTTATACTGGTGAATCATCTCATAGTCCTGCTTAAATAGAAATGATTTTAGTTATTCAGGTTTTGACTTTCTATACAACAATGAAGAAGTGAGGACAACAGACTCCCCCACTAACTGCTTTGTCTGAATCTAAAGTGGATTCAGTGAATATCAATCTTCTTCAGCCATAGTTGTCATTAATAGTGAATTAAACCAAAGCCACTTAAGAAAAAGTTGGCAGGGTTTTAACTTGGCACTCTTCTGTGCTTATATTTTCTCTGGATTTTTCACAAAGTCTAGTGACTTTAGTACAATGTAGGAATTGATGGCCTCACTTAAGAAATTTTTTAACCAAATTTAGTCTTTTTTTCAAAATATACATTTTCATTTCTTATTTTTTTCAAGTACTTTCAACAATTATTGGAATAGGTTGATTGTCTGAATTTCAGTATTTCAGTTCTGTCCTAAAATGTAGAAGTGAATCCATGAATCAAAAATGTGTGTGTGTGTGTGTGTGTGTGTGTGTGTGTATGTGTGTCTGTGTATGAGAGAGAGACAGAGACAGAGAAAGACAGCTTTCTTGCATGTTTACATGCATGTGTATATGTATGTTTGTGCATATATCATAGGGTTTTTCTTGGCTTGGTTGCTTGTTTTTGTTTCAAGTCAGGATTAAACTGTGTACCATAGATATCCTGGAACTCACTAGACTAGACCAGCTTCAAAGTCTCAGTTTTTCTTCTTTTGCTCCCTAAGTGTCAAGGGTTGTGCTTACAGATGTGTACCAACATCCCCAGCTTGGACCCAGATTTAAATGCAGTTACAAAGTAGGCATTATAATTGTGATTTTAATTTTTTAAAAAAATGGTAACTTAATCTAGTACAAAAATATTATATCAGCTTAGGTCCAGCTTTTAGATTTGAACATGAAGGAAATGTGATGTGCAATGAAGAAAGAAATGACACTCTCCAATTTAAATAAAAATACCTGACATCATTGTTACATATCACTAAATTCAATTTTATTTAAATAATGTACCTCTCTGTGTGATATATTTTTTAACAGATTTCACCTTTGAATTTTTCTATTAATGTAACTTAAATAAGTGCATGTGCTTACCTGGCACAGTATAACATTTAAGCATATAAATAAAATTTATATTGATGCATCTGTATTATTTGCATGTTTTTGCTTATTGAACAGTTATTTCTATGTGTGATGAACCTTTTATTTCTTCTATACTAGTCTTTTTTAAATAAAATCTACAATTAAATGTTACAACACATTGTAACCTAACATTGCTGTAGGTCAGTAGAAATTATCCTCATCTCTACATAGAAAAACAAGTCACCAAGAAATATAAAGACATGTCAAACATTACCTATAACCAAAACATGCAATTCTAAAGTTGGTAATGGGATGTTGTCAACCTAAGGAAGCTTGCAATATCATCAATGCAATGTGAAAAAAGAAGTTATTAGAAATTAAACTTCTTAAGCATCACTATTGTTCAGTTTGAATGAGAATCCCAATGGCACTCTGTTTCCTTTCTCTAAGCCTCTATTTTCATCACTTCCTTTGCATGTTTCTATTTTTAAACTGATCCTACATCACATTAGTAACTGAAAAACTACAGATAAAAATCTGAAAAAACAAAAGAATTATTTTATTCTTTTTACAATAGATAAATATTGTAAGTATTAACATACTAGTCAAATAGACCCAGAATTAAAAAAAATGGTTTAGTTAATTTCTGTTTTTAGGTCACCTCAATAATCTATTCCTTGAGAAACACATGTATAACCAGAGCACCCTAGTAAGCTAGGAAAGGAAATGACAAGTTTACTGCTATCCTAGATACTCAAGCAAGCTCCTATCATACAAGGACTAACCAAAAATACAACTGAAACATAACAAACACCTCAAATAATATTTTTCATGCATTAGGATGTCTTTTATTAAACAAAAATGAATTTAATGCCTTTCCTCATGACTGTTGTATAGATAGAAAACCATATAAGTAAGAGAACAGTCATTGTTTTTAAGGTTTTTTTTTCCTTCCTTATCTTCATTTTAGCAGTTGCCTAATTCAAGGGATGTCTATCATGTCTACTGGATTTTGAATACCAAAAACACAATAATTAGGATTCTCAGAAATATGCATTTTAAGTACAAAGAATTTTATATCTATAAAAATATCTTTGGCCAGATAGAATGATAGAATGAGGAGACAGATTTTATGTGTGAAATCATTGCAAAATTACATAATTTGCATTCATATAAGGAGAAAAGTCACCATTTTTAAAAAAGTATGCAGAGTGATGGTAGAAGTTTTAGAAGACTAGTTTCCAGTTTGCATTATTTACTTTTATTAAATAATATAAGTAGTATTCTTTAGAAGGTAGGTTTCACACTGTGTAAACATGGGTACTATATGAACTCTACAACTAAGTACATGGTAAAAATAAATACATAGATAATTAGATAGATGATAGCTAGCTAGCTAGCTAAACAGATAGATAGACAGATAGATAACCTTCTCACCTATGCAGAAATAAAAGCTCACTGACTTTTCCCCAGAATGATCATATTCTCACAAAATTTGTAAGACACTTCCAAGGTCTGCTTGAAATGATAGCAAGAGAAAAAGTGTCATCAGGTCACATTTGGTAAACCTTGATATAGATGATGGAGGAGGAAACAGTCAACATCACAGGGAAGCCAGGAAGGAGTGGAGAAGAGGCTCTTAAATATAGTTCCTGATTCAGATCTGGTGATGGAACTAAAGCTAGACAGCTCTGCACTAGAAACATCAACGTGATTACTATGCGATGTCTAGGAAGCATCTGGTGGTAATGTAGCTGAATGAAGGTACACAATATGGTGTCATAGGATGAGAAAGGTCATGATTGAGTCCAAAGGTAGACCCGAGAGATTTGCCCTTCAGGCAAGTGGTCCAAGAACCAGTTCCAAGTCAAATCGCACTTTCAGCTCAATGAGTCAATACAGGAGAAATTTGTTGAGAGGAATGGGGATTGACTGTCAATAGAAATAACTAAAAGAAAATTCTATTCTAGTACATGTGAGGTGGCAAAGATTCACATATGACACATGTTTTCTAAACTTCTATCCAGTTACATACAAATTAAGTACACTTTAAATTTTAGGTAACTCTTGTAGAAGAGTTAACTTCTTACAGCAATAGGGTCCATGAGATGCAATCTTGAGGCAAGAGACAGATTAAATGCCCTTTGGAATTCATTTCAGATTAATGATTCAGTAGTGTTTGCTTTTATGTTCAATATAAAAGTCAGTACTTATACTTCAAAACCAGCACCCTACATGATTGAAATATTCTGTGACAGTTTTATTGCTTGTATAAGAAAAGTCTAAGTCTTCCTAATCATAGCATATTCAAAATTATTATACATGAAAGAATTAATTTTTTATTTAATCTTTAGTCTTTTTTATTTCGGATAACAGGATAGAATTATCCATAGCCCATTAAAAGATAAATTGTACAGAACAAAAAATCTGTTAATTCTGTTATTTTTAATCATATCTGGGAGTATACCACCTTTCATATAAAAGCTGGGTGTCTAAAAACACCTCTGTGGCTTTTAGAAGGCTCCATCTCAGTACAAACATGTGTGAGTCTGTCAAGACTGAGGACATCTGCTCAGTCACATAATTTTTATCACAAAAGTGAAGCATATGATCAATGCAGAATTCTATTCTTTTGTAAATAAGTTTGCATAATGTTTAATCCGCTAAATAATATTAAAATATGCAAAATAAACACTAATGCTGGCTCTTTTATTTCAGAATCTTCTTATTCAGCATCTGTTGAATATTATTTAGTTCACACTATTTGTGAGTGATACACAAATCAGTACTTGATATAAGTGGGATCTTTAAATTTTACTGAATGATCTCAGTATCCCTAACAAAATATTAAATATATATATATATATATATATATATATATATATATATATATATCATGAGGGTCAGTGATTTTGCTTAGACTCAAAGTGTTTAGTGTTCAAGAGGACTAGCTTAATTCATGGAACAATTAAAATAGTGATAGTAATCTCAGTGAGTTTGAGGCTAGCTGATCTACAGAGAAAATTCAGGTATAGCCAGGCCTACACTGAGAAACCATGCCTCACATAAAAGGGAAAGAAAAAATAAGTCACAGTGGAGATGGTGCCAAGTGCTTTAGACTCACATTTATGCCTCCTCATATACATAAGAGGTATGCTATATTAGCATCATCCTTTTCTATTCATGCATGTGAAATATAAGGACACTAAATTAACTTATTTGGACTAATGACTACAATCTCTAAAACAGATCCTCAGTTGTGGGTTTTGATATGAGCCTGGGACAATTGTTAATTAATATTGTGTTGAAATTAGTAAAACATTCTTTCTTCCTTAAAATTCTTCTTTGTAATTCCTATAAAAGACAAGAAAATGTATTCACTTATTTTTATTTGAGATAGGGTTTCTTTATGTAGCCCAGGCTATCCTGGAACTTACTCTGTAGATGAAGCTGACCTTAACTCAGAGATTGACTTTCTGCCTTTGAATCCCTAGTGCTGAAACTAAAGACATGTGACACCACTGCACTTTTGCTTTATATTTCTGAGATCATAAAATGATCGTATTTTTTCTCTCAGTCTTTTATTCTTTTCAAGCCCTTATATATATCCCTTTTTGCTTTCTTCAAAATTCATAGCCTATTATAATTAATTTTTATTATATGTAAATATGTATATAAGTTTTATATATATCAATACATTTAATGTATATATTCCTAAATACAACCTTTCTTATCTGTATGTTACTTGCATTTATGTTTTTAGGGCTTAGCTTTATGTGCTTGGTAACCAGATGGTGTGTAATTGATTTATAAAGCACTCTCTCTGTTCATGTTTTATTCTTATTGCCTTTCTCAATAACATTATTTTTCACATTTATTATCCTATTACTTTCTAATGCTAATTGCATCAATCCAAACAGCACTTTCTACCTTCAAGGAAGGATTCTGTAAAAGTGTAGTAACTTCCTTGAACATGTGAGCTTTTCACTTTCCACAGTTCAGGTGCTTTCGAGCATATTGCTGACATTATTAAATGGATCTGTGAAGTGACTTAGATGAGCTTCTCTAACTTCTAACAAAAATATTAATTGTTTCTTTTAATATAATTCCATAGACTTTGATAATTATAGTTATGACTTGTGTTGTAAATATGTCCTCTCCCACAATCTTATTATCTAACTGTAGGTTCTGAAAGTAAATTTCTAAATAAAAGATGACAGGGATCATTGTGCCAAGGTGTCATTGATAGTAAAGGCAGCAATAACTTAAAAAGGGTAAGTATTTAGTTCAAATGCAAAAACTGTTCAGACTGCTCATTGAAGAAGTTTTTATTATATTGCCCTGATATGACATTGCAAATTTATCTCATATTCTGTTAGAAATTTTAGGTCTTATTTCTAATTGGATTAACTTTCTCTTTTAAAACTTTATGGTTCTCTCTGAATTATTCAAGGTACTCAACTATTTATTTCTTATAAAGTTGTTTTTAGAAACATATTGTTTATTTAATAACATCTGAATTTTAAAAATCCCACCTTCAAAAATGGGCAGTCTAGTTAAGCTAGGATGAAATATTAATAGTAATAATTTCAATGTTTAGCAATGAGATCACTCAATAAAAATATTTTGCCCCAAAATGACCCAAGCTTATAGGTGGCTCAACAATTATGAGATACTTATATCTTTTATAGGTATTTTTATTTGATAATAGTTAGATATTTTTAAGATCAAATATCAAAATGAGGTATCAGAGAAAAATAAGTATGAAGTCAAATTTCTCTGAGTATGCAAATACTATTAAAAAACAGGAAGCAGATGCATGTCTATTTCCTATCTATGGGGATTTCCATTTGCTGAGGAAAATATGATAACTAGCATTTTGCTTGAACAAAATCACTGGAATTTTGCATAAACAGAAGTGTTAGATAGACTTGCAGCATAGTGGTCATCATTCATGAGAAGGCTGAATGCACAAACGTAACATTGGTCCTTCGAAGTCTGGGTTACATCGCTCATAGTACTTATTTTTTCAGTACCATCCATTTATATGTGAATTTTATAATTTTCATGTGTTTTATCTTTTATTATTTTCTCATACAATATATGTCAACTGTAGCCTCCTTTCTCTCCCCTTGGCCTCCCATCTTCCCCTATCCCCCAGATCCACTGCTCCTCATTTTAGATTCAGAAAAGACTAGACCTTCCAGTGATATCACCTGAACACAGCTTAATAAGATGTACTATGTTCAGGTAAAAACACTCATCAAGACTGGATGATGCACCCCAGTATGAGCAAAAGTGTCCCACAAGTAGACAAATGAGTTAGAAATACACTCATTCCTGCTTTAGGAGTTCCAAGCTGAACAACCACAGCATATATGCAGAGGGCCTAACACATCCATGTGGGCTCCATGGTTGACACTTCAGTTTCTGTGAACACATATTAGACAGGCTTAGATGATTCTGTGTGCTGTGTTCTCATGGTGTCCTTGACCCTTCTGGCACCTACACTCTTACCCCTAATCTTCCATGAGAACCCAGCACACAGAACTGTCTAAGCCTGTCTCATACATGCTCCACATATTGTTTGAATGTGGGTTTCTGTATCTGCTCCTATCAGCTGCTGGAGGAAGCCTGTCTGATGAAAATTGAGCTTTAGCTTGTCACTGATCTACATCTATAGCAGAATATCACTGGGAATTATTTAATTGACTTCTTTTCCGTCATTTATATTTGGTTCTATTCTAGGTCCCTGTGACATCCTGCTTTTAGAACCTGGCAATCCAGGCAGTGTCAGATGTTGTTTCATGACTTAGACTATCCAATAGTTGGCCATTCTCACAAGCTCTAAACCACCATTGCCCCATGCATAAGCAGGCAGAAAAGGTTGTAGGCTGGTTGTAGGTTTTGTGGCTGGATTGAGTTTCCAGTTCCACTACTGGTTTTTATTCTAACCTCACTACAAAAGATGACTGGTTCAGACTCCATAGCCTCCATTTTTAAGAGCCTTTAGTAGTATCACCTTCATATGTTTGAAGGAAAACCCACTGAAATAGATTTCCACATTTCTCCCTAAATGCCAACCCCCTAGTTACCTCCATCAGATCCACCCTGCTCCATTCTACACTCAATCTCAGTCCACCAGCAAAGTCTATTCTATTTCCCTTTTCTAGAGACATTCATTTGTCACCCCTCCCCAATATTTCTTATAACTTAGATTCTCTGGGTCTGTGGATTGTAGTGTGATTATTCTTTACTCAATAGCCAATATCTGCTAATAAGTGAGTAAATATGGTGTTTGTATATCTGGGTCTGGGTTGTCTTGTTCAAGACAAAATTTTTTTTCTAGTTCTATCCATTTGTCTGCAAATTTTATGATGTCATTGTTTTTAACAGCTGTATAATACTCCATTTTATAAGTAAACAACGTTTCCTTTATAGACTCTTCAGTTGAGGGCAAACAGATTTATCGCGGTACTAACCCACCAAGAAATATATGTTAACTAAAGAATTTTATTTAAAAGGAACTTACATAACAGGGATAACAGGGATTGTTCCAGGGGAGAAGGAGAAAAAGTAGGAGAAGGACAGAGAAGTGGAGAGCAGGAATGATCCACGCAGCAGAAAGCAGAAGCAGTCCCAACTGTGGAGAACTGGAGCAATCCTAACCATGCACAGCAGTAGCGATCCGTGGAACCATCTGCCCAGCAGAGCGAGAGCAGTTCCAGCCGGCCAGTCCCCTCTTCTACGTCACTCGTCCAGCGACGCGACGCTTCTGTCTTCTGGCGCAATGCTCGTTCATCATTTCCTCCCCGACTCCACCCGGCTCAGCACTCCGGCGCAGCTTTTTTGTATAGTTTCAGATTTCCCGCTACATCTCCCCCTTCTGTCTAAATAAGAGGGTTCTAAACTAAATATAAAACTACATACTATAGGGATCATCATAAGGCAGTGTCTGGGGAAGAGAAAGGTACTAACATAAGTGAGGTCAAACTACCACTAACAAACAACAAATACAAGGTGCAATTTAATGTCTAAAATGTTGATACGAGGAAAT
>PVIH01003983.1:118662-149292 GCA_004025045.1 Sigmodon hispidus | reverse complement strand
AAAAAAAAAGTGACCAGATGGGTTGGGAGGGGGAAGAGACCTTGAATAAGGATATACAAGGATGGAAAAAAAAAATTCAGAGGGAAAGATGAACACAAAGAAAATATAGGTGTAGCAATCTTATTTGTATGTCTACCCTTGATAAGCCATGCTTATCATTCTTATCCTCTATATAGCTATTGTTAACTCTTCCACATTTTAAATTCTTTTTACTGTGTTTTTTTTTTAATAAATACAAAATAAAGAAAAAAAAAAAGAAGGATGATAACACTGCTAAATACACAGGGCCACATGGTGTGATGGTCATGTCAATATCCCCATGACATAAGAGACACTGATCATGCCCCAGTCCATCTCTTTTGTCCTAGCTTTCCTGCAGGGGAGACTCTTGTGTACAGTGAACCACGACCTTTTCATTTCTAACATCATTCCAATGACAGTTGGGTTCAAACTCCGTTTCCAATCTTTCAGCTCCATGCACACCTCTTCTTGCAGCCATTCTTCAGGATATAGACCTATAACTACCAAAGAGAGGGATCCAGAGGCTGTGTCTGTGTCTCCTAGTTGACCTGATGATCTGAGCTATTCCTTTCAGCTTGGGAGTGCTCTGAAATAGTTGACACATATCAAGGGCTTTGCTTGTCATTCTTTGTACAGATGTCACCTGCAGAACTCAGGGAGAGGGGCTTAAACATTTTTGTCTCTCTCTAATCCAGCTGCTCATGCTATCTGGAACCAAACTTGGCTTCATTTAGTTTGTACACAGATCTTTGTAAAATGTATAGAGCATGTAGTATATTTATTCTTAAAATGTCTGCATAAAGTTTCAAAGTTTTAATGTGTGGCCTTCTTAAATGTCCTGGTGTGAAAAGTTTATCACAGTTGCTCTCATTCTCTGCTCCCTTTATTTTACCATCTCAACATCTAAGTGCCCAACATGTGAATGTTGATAGTTGACCAGTGACTCTTGCAGTGACTTTACGATTGTCAAAGTGGAAAATCAATTTTACTCTCACTGAATATAAACATGCCATGTTTGTCAGTACTTGCTGATGCTTTGTAACATAGTATCATTTCTTTTGTTCTTCCAATTATCTACCCACCACTTACCCACACGTCCATCCACCCATCTATCCATCCACTCACCTACCTATACATTCATTATCCATCCACCTGCTCATCCATTCTTCTGCCCACTCACCTACTCATCCATCTATCCATTCACCTACCCACCAACTCACCCACTCACCCAACCACATACCTACATACCTAACTACCCACCTATCTAGCAATCCATCTATTCACCCACCCAGTACAGTTACCTAAACATTTCCATCCATCCATCCATCCATCCATCCATCCATCCATCCATCCTTTATCTACCCACTTATCTACCACCTACCTACAAAGTGCCACAGAAGGCTTTCTTTAAAAATTTGGAAACAGATCAGTAATAGCTCTGGACTTAATATAAAGTAAATTTTCATACCTCACAAATAAAAACTTTGCTTAAAATACTGGTGGGATTCACTAGGTGCTAGATAATGGTATTGGGCATTCCAGAAACACACCTAAAGGGACAATGGGGCTGACTACTAAAGTCTTACTTTAAGGTATGGGAATAAAGCCTGTGTCTTAAAGGATGATTAAAGTTGGTCCGAGTCCAAAGAAAGGGGAAAACTGACTGGAGGAACCACTCATGATAAGGGAAATGAAGAAAAGACAAAACAGCAAATTGAAGTCCAAAAGTAGAGCTGATTGTTGGAGTAGAGTATTGGAAAAGGCAAGGAGTAGTAAAATTGGGAAGGTTGCTTGGTGCCAGTCTGTGGAAAAGGTGACTTGAGCAAGGTCAAGTCAGCTAATCCAGCATGTAGGAGGGAGGGGCTCCGGACATCCCAATCTTAGCTGAGGAACAGTAGTTGTTGATAAATTCTGAGGGAGTCCCTTTTTGGGTATGTGTGGCTATGGTAGACTGCTCACACACACAGAGGCAGAATTAATTGGATTTAGTGGGTTATTACATAAAAGAGAAAGAACCTGAAATTGGGAAGAAATTGTGTTGATGGAAGGCCAGGAGAGTTGTAGGGAAGAAGTAGGGGGTGGACATAAACAAGAAACATTGCACACATGTATGATAGTTTCAGTATATATAAAAATGTAAAAGTAGAAGAGGCTGGAGTATAAAACCGGGGAACATAATAAACATAAACTTCTACTGGGATTTGAGACCTGAAGAGTCTCTCTGCCAATGAGAGACATCTAGGAGAAAAATGCAGCATGGCTTAGAATATAGAGTGCTTGTGTTATCTCTTGACCAAATCATAGATCATCCACTGAGGCTTCAGTGGGTTCTGTTGCGTGTTCAATTAAGCAGTCATGGATGGACAGTGGTTATGGTACCCAGTTCTTTGAGAAAGGGAAGGAAACAGCCTTTGCTTCTGGGGACTGTGTCTTACTCAAATTCAAACAGTAACTTAATGTAAAAAACAAGAGAATTATCACTGTAATTAAAGTTTTCAACAGACATCATTGTGAAATTAGACATATAGAAAGACAGAACCAATGTTCATCTTGTTGAATTGTTAGATGGTTAAAAAAAACAACAACATTGTAACCATAACACTAATAAGAATAAACCGCTGCCCACACATGTAACTTTCTGCATTTCCCAACTGGAACACATTCCTCTTCCCAAAATAACCATTGTCATCACTCTTATAGTGACCACATCTTGTATTGGTCTTGCTTATCACTTGTGGGCATCACCTCATCCTCTAGCCTTACTTGTGTACATGTTTTTATGCTTTGTAAAGCTTTTAGGTCTTTTTTAAGACTATGGCTTTCCCTTCTACATTGTTATTTTTATTTTATTTCTTATAAAATAACATCAATGCATTTATTTTATGTGTATGGAGTTCAGAAGATAGTTTGTACATGGCAAACTCTAGCCTTTCATCATGTACATACTGGGGAGGTAGCTAGGGTTGCTGAGTTTTACACTTGAACCATTTTTCTGATTGGGTTGGTTATTTTAATGGCATCTCAGGGTCATCTGGGAAGAGATCGAGAAATGATCCTTAAGATTGCTCTGTAGACAAGTGTGCAAGGAATTTTCTTGATTAATGATTGATGGGAGAGGGGTCAGCCTACTGTGTGTGGTATCATCTATGGGCAGGTGATCCTGGATTGTATAAAATACAAATGGAACAAGCTATGGGCAGCAAGGCAGTAAGCAGCTTTCTTCCATGGCCTCTGATGAGCTCAACAGTGGATATAAAATAAAAAAAGCAATGACTACCTCTCTCCCAGGAATCCATTGATATTGAATGCTGATAGGCTCAGTCTTGGGCAGGTTCAATATAGTCAGTTGCAGCTGCAGTAACTCATAACTACACAGTTGTGACTCTTTTTTATAAAGACACTCTTTCATCTACTATGTCATCTGTTCCCTACAGTTCATATAGGAGAAATAGAATCAATTTTTATTTTCCTAGTTTCAAAATAAGAAATGGAAAATCATTCAGAATACATCTGCTTATTGCCTGGCGATGGCATGTGAACTCTTAGTATATTTTAGTCTATTGTAAAACTCACATCTTTGTCCAATGGAAACCTCATTAAGGTCTTTCTGATGCTTTTTGATGTGATTCCAGTAGCTTGGGGAAGATTCCTCTAACCTGATGACAATATGTCCAAAGCGCCTTGCAGATACTTTCTACTTCAGACCCAGAGCCATACATTTACATAAGAAACCCTTTGTGCACTCAAGAGGAAAAGCTCTTTTTCCAAAAGATTAAATCTGAGGAAGAAATGCTCACCACTATTGGCCTGGCCTTTGTTTCCAGATTTATTTTTTATTTTTTTTTGGAAAGAACTAGAACATGAAAATACCTCATAGGACTACACTGATACTTCCAGTTGAGAGTCAGGTATGCGGGGAGTTGGTTGGTACCTTTTGGTCTACATCAGAAGATTTGTTCCTTAGCTGAGATCTGTGAACATGCTGTCCTTCATGTCAGGGAGATGATGGAATTCTCTATAAGTAGCACTGCTTTACTCTACAAACATAACACCAGAGAAATAATACTGGAACTGTCATAGACATCACTACTACTAAAAGCCAGTGCAACTATTTGCATATCCTGATCATCTCATTTTTACAGCAGCAATATCCTTGTATTTTAAATAATACATCATTTTCAAACTAGAATCTTCTAGCTTTCAGTCTTTGACTATCACATATAGGCCTTGGTATGTACACGCACAAACACATGATAATATATTTGTGTGTATATATGCTTCACATACTAAGGCCTATATGTGAAGCCTTAGGTATCAGTCACCACTTTCCACCTTGTTTGAGATTCTGGTCTCTGCCTCTCATTTAGCTATAACTATGTGTTTATAGATGTGTGCACTACTGCATCCAGCTTTTACATGGGTTCTGGGAATCCAGTCTCAGGTTGTCAGGACCATCTGACACACACTTTACCCTCTGAGCCTCCTCCCCTGTCCAAGTGCCTAACGTTCACAAGAAGTTTCTGCCTGGAACTTTTTAGTGTGTTTCTTAGGAAGAGTTTTTCATTAGAGAAATGTTCTCCAGGTCTTTGGATGTTATTAATGGATTGTAATTGTCATTCTCTAAATAGCTTACATATGTGATCCTAACTTCTGCCCTACTGTCAAAAATCACTCAGGGAAATTTAGTTTAACTTTTTTCATAAGGTATATAGGTCTTTTGCTCAGCATTCAGAACTGTTTTTATTTCTCTTTTAAATACATTTTTCAAGATTATATCTTGATTTTGGTTATTCTGAGTCTGAGGGTACCAGTACATGGTATGGTCCTTTAATTATAGTCCACAAAATTTTTTGTATAAGGAAAATTTTGTGTTATAGGTCTTGATATTTTTCTGTATAGCCTTGAGGTTCCATTTATTCTGTTTTCTTCAGGGTTTCTTGTTAACTGTTTATTGAATTTTTTTTTTTTAAAAAACACATCTTCTGATTAATCTCTTATTGAAGTTAGTTCTTCTATATTAAAGTTCTAAGTTGACTTAAATCATAATTTATTAGAGTTCTTGACAAATATGTATCTATTGTGATTGATATATAACTTGGAGGGATGATGGACAATGAATTTTATAGTAGTATTTTTGTTTCATTAAGGAGAGCATGAAAGAAGGTAAGCTATACTCACTGTGATGGACAGTATGCATTTTCTGACCCACTGCAGGCAATCAGAAAAGACATGCATTCTCCCTGTGACATAGTCATAAGTGTGTTAACATTGAATGCACTTTTTTTAAAAAAATGATTTTTATTTGTGTGTATTTATGTGTGTGTGTGTTCGTTGCAGAAATGTGCATGTATGTGAGTATATGGATGCAGAGTCCTATGAAAATATATGTAGAGGCCAGAACAGTACAACAGGAGCCATCTCTTAGTGGAGCTTGCTGCCTTACTGTTTTGAGACAGGGTCACTCATTTAATTGAATGCATATGAGTGTAGTGACCATGAGGCCAGGAGAGGATGTTGGATCCTGTAGAACCGGAGTTAACTTGTGGTTGTGAGCTCCTTGAGATGAGTGCTCAGTCCTAAATTTGGGTCCTCTGGACCAGCAGTTCTGAACTGCTGAGCCAACTCTCCAGCTTTTCAACTTTTAGTAGGTGAAAACCCTTTCTTTGCATTTTCTAATTACTTATGTTTGTTGGGAAGACAAAAGTTAATATGCTTATGAATTTAGGGAGTTTTCACTTATTTGTTTTACCATATAACTCAATATGAGGAGATCTTTCTATGAACAAATACACAGGAGGTGTTCTAAGAGAAGAGTGTTTCTTGGCTTAATAGAATAATTTGTAATAGAGGAGATTTCCTGAAAACACTCTGTGTTCTTTGTGGTTCAAAGTAAAATAATTCATAACCACAGCACAAAGTTGCTGCTTCCTACTGTTGCCCAGACTCTTATTTATGGAAATTATTTGCTTCTTGTTGTTAGAAAAGCAAATAACTTTGATGGTTAGTTTCAATTGCTAGCTTGACATGTTGGAGATACACCTGGGAAAGAGTCTCAAGTGGAGATAATCTAGATTAGGTCTTGGACAGGTCTGTGAGAGATTGCCTTGACTGAACTAACTGAAGTGGGAAAAACATCCCATAGGCTGGCACTACTCCATGGGTTAAGGTTCCAGTCTGTAGAAATGAAAATGATGAACAGCACAGGCCTGTATGTATTAATTTTTTCTTTGCTTATTGATTGTAGATGTGGCTAGTTGCTTCAAGTTATTTCCTTGACTTCCCTACAGTGGTGAATTAATAATCTGGAATTGTAAGCTAAATAAACTCTTTCTCTCTTAAACCTGTTCTTTATTTCCCCAGAGTATTTTTTATTCCAGTACAACAAAAGTGGGTGAAGGTAAGCCAGAATTATGACGAATTTCCAACATATTCAGTGGCTGAAGACAATACAGATTTATTTCCTTTTGGTTCTATGACCCAGAAGTTGAAAGTGATGTCTTAAGTCTATTTGTGTTATTATAACCAATGCCTGCATCTGGGTACTTTATACAGAAGTTTATTTGGTTCATGGATTTGGTAACTAAAAATCAAAGCAACATGATACCAGTCCCTGGTCAAACCCCAATGTGTCAAAAATGGAAAAGAATGATTTTATACAGAGGGAACCGAGCATGGGACTTACCTTATTGAATTTTTGTTGTTCCCCCTCCCTCCCCTCTTCCCAGTCAGCCCCAGCTTCCCTCCACCCCACCCCTCATCCATTTCTCAGAGAGGGTAAGGACCTCCAGGGGCAGTCAATACAGTCTGGAATATCAAATTGAGGCATCATCCCTCTTCCTCTCTTTGACTGTACCAGGAGCTCTGCCCAGTGCTTAGCTGTGCATCTCTGCATCTACTTCCAGCAGTTGCTGGATGAAGATTCTATGATGACAAAAGATAATAGTATGTTTTTTCAGGAACTAACTTTATTCCAAGAGAACTACATTAATCTCTTCCATGGGTAGTACCCTATAATCTAATCATCATTTTCTTAATCCCCACATCTTAAGGAGCCACCATATCTCTATACCATTATAATAGGACCAAGCTTCTATGAACCTTTGGGGAAAGATACTCAAACCATATGTAGTCCATAGAAGTATGCTTATTGAGGCTGGCCAAGTTGAGCATGTTTCCTTCTGAGTTTCTAAGGAGAGGCCTTTCCAGCTGCTATTGGGCCTCTGCATTGCTTTACTTGAAGCTCTGTCTTTCCGTTTCACACCACACCACTCCATTCCCTGCTTCCATCCTCACAAAACATTTTCTCTGGAGTCAAGTCTACATCTGCCCTTCTAAGCATGCTTCTGATAACACACACCCCTGCCTAGACAGTTCCAGACAACCTCACGCTAGCAATTGAACCACACCTAGCAAGGTTTTTCTTGTCACCTCAGATATGACTTTTGTGTTGTACTGGATATATTTGGGGGGACACTGTTCAGCTCACATGTGTATATTTTTTCTATAAAGCAAAACAAAACACAAATCATAAAAGTGAGGAAGTAAAATAATTATTAGGGAGGTTGTAGGGTTGATACTCATCAGGGTCCTGGATGTTGCAATTTCTTTGGAGACAGCTGTTTCATCTCATATATCTGTTTAATTTTTCTGGTTTGCATTCTTAATAGTAAGAAAACTCTTCCAGACTCACTTTCCAGTGTGTGTGTGTGTGTGTGTGTGTGTGTGTGTGTGTGTGTGTGTAAACCTAGTGGCTGGGCATGGCACTTAGCAGTAGAATACATGCTCAACATGCTTAACAGGGCATGAGTTTAATTTCCAGCACAAAGAAAAAGAATAACAAAAACTGATGTGGGCAGATGTTCTACTGTTTTATGGTGGTCTAGACTCTGGTATCCTTTTATGGCCATCATCTCACTGAGATTGTTACTTCATCCCAGGAAGTGTCAGTGAGGAAATGGATGGTGTCTCAACTATAGCTGATCTTGGTCTAGCTCTGTAGTTTGGAGGAGAAGAAGAGCCACCACATACCTTTATCCAGCTGATTGCCTCTCGTAGGCTTCTCCATTCAGATCTGCATCCTGCTAGAGAGGCCAGAGGGCTGAGTACACAAAGAAAAGGTAACAAGTAAAGGGAGGTACCCTGAGGGTCACAGATGCCACATTCTCCACAGCGTTGAGTGTGCAACTGCTCCTCATAATACTCTGCTGAGGGTTGAATCTTAGTGTGGACCTTCCTAGATTTTCTGACCAGAGGTCATGGCAGCTCTTTAATTTCTGTGAAGAGGCCTCATTGAGCAAATAACATCCTCAGCTTGGGTTCTCCAAAGAAAGAGCTAGAAGCCATTATTTCTGCCTTGCAGCATTTTTCTCTTTGCCTAATAAGCTAGGCATTATTATGCATGTGTCTGCATCTCTCCCAACCCCCTCCTACCAGCCCCTTCTGCGCTGTGTTTCTCAGAGTCCCAGGACAGTTGAAATCTGACCAGCCACACTGCTATTTTTAATGTCTCCACGCATGACAGCTGAGGACTTGGCCGCAACACCCAGGTGCATCCATGGCTTCTGTTTCTTCCTCTCTGAGGACATGGGCAGAAAACCAATGCCTCAGCCTGGAGTGGTGGGGGTGGTGGAGAACAAGCTCTCTACCTCTTGTCTGTGGCTCTGCTTATCACAGTGTGTAGAACAGCCATACAGCCGTTTATAAACTGTGACATGCATGTGTGACCCCACTGCTGTGAACCTGTCTGTCTCCTTCCATGATGAAGACCCCATCTGCTGTGCCCAGTCTGTCCATGTTTGGGGCTAGAGGAGAAAAGCATGCTGACTCTCTTCCTCTCACTCCCTAGAGGCAGTGACCTTCTTTCTCTTTTTTGATCCCCTTCAATGATCCTCTCTCTGGGGTGGAATCTCTTGGTGGATCTCTCATTTTCATGAAAATAAAACTCAACATCAACTTGTTTCTTTTTTAAGGGATTTCCCAGAGAATGCCAGAGAATTCCTGTGACCTATTAAAATAATGATATATTTGATCTTATAAGTTATTATATACATACATGCGTGCTTTTCATATATATTTGTGTGTGTACATATGTGTGTGTGCATGTGCATGTGTGTGTGTGTAAATTCACTTTGGTTTTGAGACTTTGCAGCATGCAGTTGTTTCAGCTAACCATGTTTATTTTACAGCCTGAGAACTTTTTAAAGCATTTCTAGCCCCCTCTCCTGCTCCCAGAGGCTTAGGCATTATTTGATAATTAGCCTTCACAATTATGTTATACATTTTGGAGAGAAGTGTGGGCTGAGGGAGGGTGAGAGGAAGAAAGTTGTGTGTGTTACTTAATGTGGGAGGAATGGGGATATTATCTGGGGACTGGAGAAAAGCTTAGGAGGGAAGGAAGGTGCCGCTGTAAGAAATTTACAGAACCCTTACCTAGGACACAGAGGAAGGGGCACAGTGGAAACTTTCTCGCCTTTCCTAATTAAAATGATGCAGAAACCGAGACCCACACAGGGGCCAGCTTCATGCCATTTAGAAAGAGACACACGTTGTTAGGCTTTCTCTCCATTTCCTAGAGCTCACTATGGGGGACAGGAACAGAATGGAGCAGAGTGAGAAGGAACAGTCTTTATAATTCTGGTGCTCACTTGGCTGGGACTTGCTGGCTTGATGAAGCCATCCCTGCTGAAGTGATGGGGTCTCTCCTGTGCTTTCTGACCTTTGTTTCCTACCTTGTCCCTTATCCTGCTCATACTCACTTAAATGAAACCCTTGTCTGTCATCCTAAGTCTTTGTATTTGATTCAGTTGTGTTTGTCTCCAGAGAAGATGGTTTGTTTTGTTTTCATTTTTCAGAAAATATTCTTTGAATTTGAAAGATTAGATCATAATAAAGTTGAATATTTAGTAGCGTTTGAGAGAGAAAATGAAGAGAGCATGTGTGTTTGTACTATGTGTATGTATGTGTGGATGTGCTTATGTGTATGTCTGTATATGATGTGTGTATATGTATGTATGGTACATGTGTGTCATGTAAGTGCATTTGTATATGTTGTATATGTCGGTTGTACGTGTTTGTCTGTATCTCTCTGTATGTGTATGTCTGTATATGTATCTGTATCTGCATATGATATGTGTGTATATGTTGTATACATATCTGCATATATCTGTATATGTTGTATATATGTGTATATGTCTGTTTTTCTTTTTCTGTACATACACATACATACATACATTATACATACATATATATGTATGTGTATATAAAGTATATGTAGGTATATAGGGTATGTGTGGTATGGTATGTCTTTGTATATGTGATAATATGTGAGTAGGTATATGTATGTATGTATGTGTGTGTGGGGGGGAGATATGAGGATTCTTAGAATCAAGAATGAGTTTTAGTAATAATTTAAAAGTAGATGAAGATAACATCCTCCAAAGGGCATTTCTTCTTTCTCCCTATTTCTTTTCTGAATCAAGACATTAGAAGCCATTACATGTCCCCAAGAAGCAGTAGAACTTCTGACAGTGCCAGATCATGTGAGCCTTTTTATGCTTGCTGCTTAACCATGTTATTATTTATTTTGGTAGGAGTAAAGGGCCCTCTCAGGGTTTTGATTCCTTCAGAATATAGGCAGCTCTCTAAAGCTGCCTGAGGAGAGTCATCTAGGTGGTTTTCTCCCCTTGTTTTTGTTGTTTCTTCTGTACCCAGACCAGGAAGCTGACTGTGGAGCCAGAGCACTGAATTTGAAGGCTTTTAGAGCCTGAGGCCAGGCTGGAGATGAGTTAAGCAGGCCCCAGAGTGAGGCAGTGGCAATAAGGGGAATGTTCAGTAAGGCCCCAGAGCAGTGCAATCCCAGACAACTGTTACTGGTCAGTGCTGTGAGCAGGGTTGACAGACCTTTGATTTCCCTAGATGTGTGAAATTTCTCAGTTTAGAAATGTTGATCAACCCTTCAAGCTGAAAATGAACCAAAACAAAATTCTCAGCATCCTATGGGCCAAAGAAAACATATCAGCTTGGAGATTCAGCTGCCACAGAGGAGGGAACACCTGTAGGTCAGCAGCATAAGTAAGAAAAGACAGGAAACTGTTCTGGGTTTTGAGTATCCTCTGAAATTCCTCCTGAAACTCCACCAGAGCACATTAGTACTGGGGATGGGCTCTTTCTGAAGAGTGCAGGTGAGGAGGGCTCTGTCTGCACTGACAGGCTAATGTAGCCACAGGCAAAAGAGGGTGCACCCATTACAAAGGAGTGAATTGGCTCTTTTCTCGAACTTACCCACACTTGTGTCTCTGCCTGCCCCCAAGGAAGGATGTCGTCTGAAGGCTTTTGTGTGATACCTGTGCATAAATCCTGGACTTCCCATACTCTAAAGCAGCAAGGGAATTTATTTCTATCCTTTTGGAACTACATAATATTTTACATTTTGGATGAGCAGAAGTATACGCAGATGAGCATTAGAGAGGTCTAGCAGGGCTAGTCACCTGACCAGGAGCTACCTGCTATGGGCTACCTCTTTGTTCTTTGAGGGAAAGCCTTTTTCTTTGAATTATTTATGATGGCGTTCTCCCCCCCCAATTGTTCTTTTCTAACTTCCTCTTCAATATATATACTCATTTAGTAGTTATTTGTCTTCCTAGGGCAGGCATACTGGTATGAATCTTACCAATCCTCTTACCAACCACTCAATAGTTATTTGAGTAAAAGGATGGAAAAATCTTACTCCCTATGTTTCCAGGCTGCCGAGCAAGGAAGACTGATCTTTTGGAAGTGCTCACTGGGAAAGGAGGGTGGGGTGGGAGGAGGTGAGCTTATTGCTGCACAGAGAAACATACACAACATGGCAGAGGCCCCTCCCAGAAGATTGAACCTTTGAGAACAGTGGAGTGTGAGACTGACGTATGAAACCCACCGAGATGACAGATGGCGGTGGCATGGGATGCTGTCTTTATTCCCTTCAGAGTTTTTTATTTGGAGTTACCAAAAGTCACAGGGTCATGCACAGTCAGTGCAGCAGGCTCAGATATGTAAACAGAGAATGAAGTCAGGGAATGTGCACAACTTCCCATGCAAAGAAACTACAAAGCTCTCCATGTCAACGTGTCTTCTGATCTAAGTGATAAATATCTAGGTACCTCTGCATACATCTAGGCATGTTGTTTCTGACCTAAACAATGAACATCCTAGTATCTAACTCTGTGTGCTATGAGGCATGCTGCCTCCTGACTGAAGCGGTGTTTAAAAGCAGAACCCTTTCACTGTTGTTTCTGTAGACTCTTTGCTCCCTCTCTCTTTTACCTGCCCTTGCCCTTCTGCCTTCCACCATGGGATGCTTCAGCAGGAGCGCTTTCATTGGGTACCAGTGCCTTGGTCCTGGACCTTTCAACCTCAAGATCTGTGAGGAAATATGTTTCTAATGTAGGGTATTTGCTTACAGCTTGGATTGAGACATACAGCCAATATGGTAAGTTTTTTCTTCAGAATCAGTAAATCCTTGCAGCATAAATAAATGGATGAACATTGGAGAAATCTGTTAATTACCAAAGCATTCACAGAAAGTAGGTGTGGCATCCTGACTAGAGATAAACCTGTCTAGAGATAGTTAATTTCTGCCTTTAGCATCACAGGAAGGATAATGTATGCCAGGGAGGGAAAACATTAGTCTTTCGCCTTTGAAACAACCCCCAAAGATTTGTCTGAAGCATATATTTAAATGGGCAGCGTACAGGTGTTTTCAGAGCTGTTCCAGCCCTGGAGAAGGCCTCAGGGCAAAGTAGAGAAGACAGAGGACGGGAGCACTGCTCAGCTGCTGCACTGCTAGCCTCAGTGGGAAAATGCAAATCAACTCATTTCCGCTTTTGTGGACAACTTCAGATAAAGGGGTCCTGGGGCAAAGAAATCCTTCAATATGCCTGTCTTTTCCCATTGCACTCTTTTTCTATGCTACCTGCAGAGTGAGCTGTAGGGGGTGGGGAGTGAATTGTGCATGGGACAGATATGCAGGCCATAAGAGAGAGATGCATAGCAATAAGGAGGAAGCTGGGGAAGAGGCAAAAAGACTTGGTAGGTTTATGTAGGGACACTTTTATGGGGAAGGTCTTGAACTAGGAAGTAGACCTATCTATTGTTTGTTCTCTATGTGGGTGACTTTAGGAAAAGGGTGGGGTCTATAGGCAATCAAAGATAGGGTGATCAATTTTGGAAATCCTATTAATTCCAGCATCTAATTAAATTGTTTATATAGCAGTTTTGAGCAAGTCATCACTGGGGAAAAAGTGGTTAGAATCCAGGACTCTTGTCTTTTCTAGTCCTGCTAAGACATATGTTATTATTTGGATGTCCATGTTTGGGTATGCTTCAGGGTTCCATTAAGATTTTAAAGATCTGAATAACTCAAAAATTTTACCTATCTCCCTGGGATCTTCATGTAGGGAAGATGAAAATAAAAACAATGCAAAGTTATAACATGTATGTAGGCAATTAGAATAAGAAGTGTATTTCTCTCTTCATGATGACTGCTGATGTTCTACAAAGAGCAAATTCTATTTAGTAGTTTATTTTTCTTCCTGGTGTCCTGCTCTACTGTTGCCTCAGGCATATGCTTTTCTTATCTTGGAAATCCAGTTTATACATTTGAATATTATATATTTATTTTTGAGTAAGTATGTATGTTTGTCTATAGTTACTTTTGTGTGGTATGGTTTTGATGGTATTGAGAGGGAGGTGTATGTACAGATAAGTATGTGCACAAATGTAGGTCTGGTTTTCTTCTTTCCACAGAATGAGGCAACCAAATAGTTAATAAAATGATCAGGCTTCTGTTTTCTAAATGAGATGCTGTAATAAGGGCATTCTGCACAGCCTATACTCAGCTCATGAGGAGCCTCTTACAAACATATAAAAAAGATGCCCCTCCAGGCAAAACTTAACCTATACTTGAAAGAACTTGCACTAGGACAACCTGGGATCTGAATTTCCAGGGGTAGCCATGTGGCAAGTTTGAAAATGGGTGCATCTGCTGTGAGATTTAGAGACATCATATTTTACCCTTAAGGTGTGTGGTCTATACAGTATCTCACTTCTCCAATCAGCAAGGAGTTTGTTGTAATTTTTCATTGCTTATCTTTTAGAAGCTTATTTATATATATATACATATCTACATTAAGAAATCTAAACATGTATAATATCTATTCTAATACACTGACATTATTTTATATCAGTGGCCCTTTTGGTTTGGGCATGATGTCTTTCTCCAGGAGCCTGAGCTTGGGACTGGACATAGGTTCCCCTGACTTGTCTTTATTTCTTTTCAACAATTTAGTCTTGAACAATACTGTGAGATATAGGCTACATCTGGAGAAAAATTCCTACAAGTGACTCACAGGGAAGTCTGGAATTTTTCCTCATGACAGTGACAGTTGGAGGAACTGATTGGCAAGGTCCTCTTTTTTTTGTCTTTCCCCCAATGGGTTTTTGGCATTGGCAGAAAAAAAGTGACTCTCAGAAATGGCCACCGCAGTACTAAGCCATGTGTCCTGTTTTTAAGACAGTGGTTATTCCCACTGTAGCTACCCTGTCAACTGAAGAGTATTTAGTAATGCCTGCAGTCAGTTTTGGCAGTTGAGTCTGGAGAAGGTAGGGTTGGCTGCTGTTGTTATTATCCAACGGCTAGAGGCCATGATGCTTTCAAATTAAGTATGAGACATGTCATCCTGATACCAAGAAGTACTTATGCCAAATGTCAGTAGTGTCTGAGAAACCTTGTTGTAAGTTATATGTTCCTTCTTTATAGACGTGTCTTTGCCAGTTCTCTTCAGGGGCCGAGGACTGTTGTCAGCCTCCATTTTAAGAATGAAGGCTTGGGGCTGGGGATGGCTCAGTGGGTAAAAGGATGTTCTGTTTTTGTGGAAGACCAGAATCTATTTCAGGCAGCTAACAACAGCCAACTAAACAGTTCTAGGGAGATCTGACACCAATGGCTGACTACAGTCACCTGAACTCATATGTACATGTCTCTGCCCCAATATACATAGTTAAAGGTAATAAAAATCTTAAAGAATGACCAATGCTCTTGGGTGATGCTTCACTGAGTGAAAGTGCGTGTTGTATAAACATGGAGACCTGAGTTTTGATCTTCAGCACCTGGTAACAGCTTGACATGGTGATATATACATGTATCCCAGTGATAGAGGTGGGGTAGGACAGGGATAAGGAAGATCCCTTGCACTTACTGGTCGCCTGTTCTAGCCAAAATGGTGCTTCAGGTCCAGGGAGAGACCCTGCCTCAAAAATAAAGTGGAGGACAAAAGAGGAAGACACTTGATGTTGATTTCTGCCCTCTACGTGTAAATGAACATGTAGAGTAAAGCCTTCCTCTCTCTCTCTCTCTCTCTCTCTCTCTCTCTCTCTCTCTCTCTCTCTCTCTCTCTCACACACACACACACACACACACACTCCACCACCACCAAACCACATCACACATATACTACACACACTATTCTCTTCATAATGACATGCTGGTATGAATGTGGCAAAGGGGAACACTCATTCACTGCTGGTGGCAATATAGACTATGGAAATCAGTGTGGCTGTTCTTCTAAAAGCCAGGCCTAAATCAACTATGTGATTCAGCTGTACCACCATTGGACATAAACCCCAAAGAACTTACTGCAGAAATATTTTCATCCATTGCTCTTGCCTTTCTATTCCCAATAGCCAGGGTGTCTATCAACAGATAAAGTTAATAAAAATGTGGTATATTTATGCAATTGAATATTATTCAGTTATTACAAAACAATGACATTATGAAATTTGCTGGGAAATAGATGGAAATGGAAACAATCATATTGAGTGAAATAACCCAGGCCCAGAAAGACAAATGTTGCATCTTTTCTGTCATTTGAGGATGGTAACTTGAGTATTCAGATATGTGCATTTCATTTTGCTGTTTTTTTTTTTTTTTTTTTTTTTTTTTTTTTTTTTTTTTTTTTTTTTTTTTTTTTTTTTTTTTTTTAGCTCACAATTATACCCATCTTCTGTAGCCTTTCCTTTATACACTACTCCAATGACTGGCTGGTCAACAACATTAATGACCCAGTTAGACAGTTGTCTTGATGGAATAAGGGTGTCAGTTCTTGCCTATAGACCAGAAACAGGATGATTTAAACCTGGTGATTACGTTCTGAATTCTTTTGATGAATGTCTCTAGATATTTATAAGCAAAGAAAATAAACAAATGAACCCAAATGTAACTTTCAAATTGTGCCAAGATTTCAGTGGGAAAGCTTTCCTTCTGCAAAAGCTTCTAGAATGGCATGAAAAAGAATTCCTAGAGAGCTTGTAAGGCAAATGGCTTTCAGATTAACATATTTTATTAATTACCTATTATGGGACTCCAAAGCTAAACAATCATAAAAACAACAAAAAGGAGTAAATATAGTTCCTGGTGACTGATAGGTTTTTATGAAAGACATCATCAGCAAAATCAATTATATGCATTATTATAATGAAAGGTACAGTTAGTGCTTTAAAAAATAATTAGGTTATTGGCTAAGAGGAAACTACCCCCTTCCATTACCCCAGAGCAAGCCCTGGAGGCTTCACTCAAAGGCTTTTAGTATAGAAGTCATTGGTTTTATTGGCCAGGCAAATTAGTGACTCCATTAGCTTCACCAGTGGGGGACCTTGCTATTCTGAAACCACCAGGTGCTTTTGATCTGGTTGTTCATTTTCTCGAGTGGGAAAATATAGGCTTGAGATAAATGCATCAAAATGTGTCTAAAACATTTGCCTGGGCAAAACATATGGCGAGGGACAGGATCAGAGGGAAAAGGGAAAGTAGTGTGGCTAGGGTTGCGCTGTGCATCATCCGTGTGTGCATGCTCTCACTTGTCCAGTGTATGGGATCCAGTAACGCCAAACCTCTTCCCGGACCTCAACTTGCCTGTCCTGCTTTGTATGTAAAAATATTCTTTCTAAACTTGTAGTAAAGCTACTTCCAAAGTGCTAATAAATAATATATGCAAGGCTTTTCTTTTCTTATCAATATAAAGGAATGTGGAGTGTGAGCCTGGCGAAACTCACATTAGACAATGTAATGAGGCAGGAATTAGAACAACACAGTTCCTCTGGCCATTATAAATGAGGACGGCAGCTACCTGGAGAATGGGAAAACTGATGAGTACAGTCTGTTGGGGGAGAGCAGGAGGAAAATTTCCCCCAGGAACACATTTCAAATTACTTATTTATGAACTGATGAACTGGGGGACCACCTATCGAGACATCGGTGTAAGCAGTCTGCAGCAGACAGCTACAGAGCTCCAGCTAATTGTGCGGCTGTTTTCTGTTACAACTCCTGCTATCCAGCTGGGCTTTGGAGGCAGGAAATTTAGGCTCTGACTAGAAGTAACGTTTTTTCCTTTTTCTCATCCACATAAATATATATGTGCATATTTGACTTTTTTGGCTAGAGTCTGGGAAAAGCTGGTCCAGTTGAGCTAGTTGGGGCTGGGCTAGGGGGTAGGTTTAGCCACCATGCCTCACAGTGTTTTGGAGGTGGCTAGTGTTCTGAGTTCTGTCTCTCAGAAGCCTATCACATCAGGATGCTGAGGGCTGGATTTGCATCTGCCTTCTCATCTTCCTGGTCAGTGTCTGCCTTTCTCTTTTTCAACACCTCCATTGCTATGGTGACAGCATTAAGTGCTGCTTCTGACCTAAGCTTACATGAATGATCTTATTTTGTTCTTACAAGAACCCTATAAAAAGGGACCATTGTTGTCCTTATCACAGAGATTAGTAATTTGATGAAAGACAAGTCAGGTGGACTTTACAGTACCAAGAGCCCAAGTACATAGGACCCAAGGGCTTAGGTCCCTAACCACTTCCTGGATGAATTTTGACAAAGATTGGTGGGAGGATGCAGCACCTCTCCTTGGGGCATGATAAGGACTTATTCTCTGTGCTATAGGCAGTCTGTCGAGGAGAGGAGTCAGTCAGGCAAATGGGAGGCTTGGGTGCTGTTGGAAGACAAGATATTCATTGCTTAACAACTGAGACTCTTTGGGTCTTTTTTTCTTTCTTTTATTTCCTGTGCGTGGGCCAAACCCAGGAGCTTGCAAGGCTAGGAAACTGCCAAGCAGTCTAACATTATATCTCTACCCTCCTTTTAGGGACTTTTATTACCTTTCTCCTAGTGATAATGTAACAACAGCGAAGCGGAGTTAAGCAAACTCATGTAAGTTGTTTCTGTAAGTGGAGTAAATATAAAAGTTAGCCTAAGTGTCAGGGACGGCTGCAAACTTTTCAGTAGAGAGGGAACCCCCTCAAAGTGGGCCCAGATTTTATTTATCCTTTAATTGACAGCAATGCACAAAATAAAGGTAGGAATGGATGTCTAATATGTATTTGCTGTGTTGAATAATTTTCACCTCCAAATTTGTGAAGCTGATCAGCTCTTGACAAAGCCCTTTCCTCAACAGTCACCTGCGGCTAGTACCAGGTAACATTTATTGTGTATGTGTGTCAGCTCCCATGCCATCTGAGCCCATGATCATTGTTTTTAGTCCTTGGGGCCTGGTGAGACCGGGCTCTGCATCATTTCCTCCATTGGCTGAGGGCATATGATGCTTGGAGAGGTTATTAAGTCAATGGTTTTCAACGGGGAGATGTATTGCCTGCTGCTTTCCAAGGGATTATTGGTAAAGTTAGAAGTGCTACTGATATGAAGGTAGAAGCCAAAGTCACTACTAAACGTTCTTCAGTCCACAGATCGTCTTCCGTGACACACACTGCTCATGCCAAAATTCAGTACTATCCAGACTATCTAGTCTCGATTAAGTGCTTGTTCAGGGTATGAGGTGGCAGAGCAGGACTGAAACTCCCTTAGGAAAGTTTTGTGTGCTAATGCTCCACTAGACAGCTCTCCCATGCCTTCTCTTGGATAGCTTATGATTTGTTGTAAGGACACATAATCATGTGAATCCTGAGGCAAGAAGTGGTAGGGAAGCCAGCAGACATCTCTGCTGTGGATCTCAGTGCAGTGTATTCAATAGCACTTTGATAGCTGGGTTCTTTTGTACCAGATGGCTAAGTTTTTCTGTGTGGCAATTCTGTCCCAGATAGTTGTGGCTGGAGCTTGTGGATTTGGTGGAAAGATAAGAGTGCCAGGGTATTTGAGATTCTAAGATGATACAAAGAGTTCCTGGGTGTTACTTTATAGAAAATTACCCTTTTGTCAGGGCCTGTCTTAGGTCAAAGGGAGAAGATTTGTTTGTGAAAAATCACAATGGTCACCTAAACCTTTTGAGGAGGTTAAGAGTTTCAAATCACATAAGAGTCCCTTTATTACATTATCAGTCACGTAGTGATAACAGTGACACCTGGCACCTTTGTCATTTACTCTTTGTATGGCACTGTTTTAAGGACTGGGAATTCTTATCTTGTTCTTTAAAGTGGGCCCACAAAGAAGGTGACACTAAATTAGTAGAGTGTCCCTCTTGGCTCAATGTCCCAATACTAAAGGTTTGGAAAGGGACCCAGCAGGCATAGTGAAATATCCAGATTTTTTTTTTTGAGATACATCTGCCTCTAGCACACATAGATGGAGTAGTAAGAATAGGAAACTACAGCAATAAACGACATTGTGACAACATATCAATAAATTATATAGTAATAATAATAATGGAGCTTATATCGGCACAAGAAAATCTCACAAAGTTCACCTTGTGCAAGGTGCTTTGCCAAATGTTTCTAGTCCTGTTGTTATCTACAGTTCATAGTAATTTGTATGGTCTATATTATTACTCCTGTCTTTTCTTTCTGTGTAGGTATGCACTTGTATGCATGTGTATGTAGAAGCCAGAGTTGGTCAAAGGTCAATATTGAGTCTCTTCCTCAATTGCTCTTTATTTTATATTTTGAGGCAGGGTCTCTCACTGATTTGGCTAGACCTATTGGACAGTGAGTACAGGGATCTTCTTGTCTCCACCTACCTAGTACAGAGATTATGGATGTGTACTCCTCATCCAGTGTTTATGTGATAAACATAAACAGAATGCATGTGATAATGCTTGTGAGGCAAACACTTCACCTACTGAACTATCTCCCCAAACTCTCTGTGTTTAGAGCTATAGAGGACAGAGCTGTGAGCTACTGTGCTATGTAGCCTGAGGTGAATCTCAGCCTCATGTGCTGAATATAATGACTTGAGAAAGTAGTTGCTTACTAATTTTGAATGAGAAAATGCAATCTGAAGTGTAAAAAGAGCCTTGCCAGTTTTGTTTTAGAATATTGCATCTGAAATGATATGGTAGTTAAATGGTTATAATGCAGCATAATAAACAATCACAAATCTTTAATAGTTAGCTTTATCTGTCAACCATCCTTACGTTACCTGAAAATGGAATCTGAGGGATTGCCTAGATCAGACTGGCCTGTGGGCATGTCTTTTGGAGATGGGCTTGACTGACATCGATATGGAAGGACTCAGCCTACAACAGGAAGTGGACTCCCTGGGCAGAGGGTTGTTAGCTGTGTAAGAAAGCTAGCTAAATAATGTTCCTCTATGATTGCTACTTCAAGTTCCTGCTTCACTTCATGTCCTGACTTCCCAATGACCTGTGACCTGGAAGTAAAACCCAAATAAATAAACTCTTAGTCCTCACAAGTAGCTTTTGTCCATGTTATTGTCACAGCAATGCAATGAAACTAGAAGACATGATATATAGTCATAAGCAATATGATGTGATGTATTACTTAGTGTCAAGTATCATTTGCCAATTGGTTAAGTAGATTTGCTGATCTTGCCAGACCTTGCATGTGGGTCTTAGGATCAGCTGCTTGGGGTAACTAGATTCTGTCCCACCCATCTCTTACCTTCCAGAGGCTTCCCTGAGTATCTGTCATCTCATGGTACTAGAATACAAGAAGAGTGTATGTCTCTTATCTCCTTGCTTGTTTTATTGACTTGTTTATTGACTGAAGCAATTCACCTGACCAAACACTGAGCAGAGTAGGGCCTGTCACTGTTCCCTCAGGTGGACTCATAGAGGCCAATTTTGTTAATAATCTAACAGAATTGAGTTACTTCTTTTTTATATGTGTATTGAGTTATCTCAAATCCTTGAAGACATGATTTTGAAAATGCTTGGCATATGGTAAAAGATCTGTAGAGGTGAGACTTCCTAGTGGAACAGCAAGCTGCTAGAGTCAACTCTGAAGCTCTGAAAACAATTAACATCAAAGGAGAATTTGGCCACAATCAGCCAACTCTATCTTTTTATTTAGAGTTTCAAAGACATTTGGGGGAATATAGTCTCATTTTGTTTTTAAATTTTGTTTTGTTTTTAGAGGAATAAAATTTCACAAAGTTCAAAAGTGGCTGATGAGACTGTTTCTCTAGAACCATGGTAACAACAAGGTTTTGAATTCTTCCTGAAAAATTTCATTCTCAAGTACCCTTGGCTCCTTTATATGTTGTTCCCTGCCCTTCCCTCCCCTCCCCTCTTCTCCCCTCCCCTCTCCTCCCCTCCCCTCCCCTCCCCTCCCCATAGAAACTGGTATCTTCAGTTCATTAACTGTCTAAACATTCCTTTGGGCAATTCCCATAGCTCCTAGGATAGAAACAACTCACCTCAAGCCTGAATTTGGCCTGCTGCCTCTTGGCATGCCCTGCCAGTCAGCTCCTGTGGGTTGATTGTGGAGCAACAGGGCCCCTGACCTGTAATTTCTTGCCTGAGGTTGAGGAGTCTGGTTTCTCCGTGAGTGTGTGTCTCTGTGAGAGCTGCCACTGTGTGCGGCGATGGATGATGACAGCTTGGTTTAATGTAGCTCTTGCCAAGATTAAGGGGTTGTCAGACAAGTATCATGGGAGACTGAGGGATTGCTCTATGAAAAGTCATTCTGAATTGCTAACTAACTTAGCAGGCACTTTCATCTGGGGTGGGTTTTTTTTTTTTTTTTTTTTTTTTTCCATCTGAGCAGCTGCAAAGTCGCTACTGGGGTGCTTCTTACTTAGGGTTTATGAGTCCCAAGAAGGTCCAGAGCTGGTCAGCAAAGAATCCATCAGCCCTATATAACTGCATGTAAAAATAAAAGTATATTCTCATTAACACAAGACTGTTTTGATATTTATTAGTGTGTGTGTGTGCATGCGTGCGTGCATGTGTGTGTGTATGTGTGTGTGTGTGTGGTGATGTATATGTGTAAGTGCACATACGCTGAGTCATGATATGTATATGTAAGTATCAGAGGACAACTTTAGGGGTTGGTTTTTACCTTTCACCTCCACAAGACTGAGCCTTTGTTTCTGCTGCTGAACTGTATAGTACAAGTTATCTGGCCTTGGGGCTTCTGGGCAATTCCTCCATTTCCACTTCCCATGTCACTATAATAATGATGTGTTAACAGATATAAACCACCTCATCCAGATTTTGTGAGTTTTGCTTTTACATGCCTAGCTATCTTGATAAACCCTTTTGTCCTTAGTAGAGATATACACCTTTCATCTGTCTCTGAAGGATTCACAGCCTCCAAATAATGGACTATTTTCTTCTGCCCCATTTATTCAGTGTTTCAGGAAGGATGAAGGATTTCATTTGTATGGTCTAAATAGCTCAGAGGATAGGACTAAGTCTGAATTCCTAAAAGTCTATTCATAAAATCTAGCTGTAGAATGACTACATAATGCTATAGCTATACATTCTTTTTTCCATCTGTATATTTCAGTATGAATGCTGAGTGCCTGTTCTAGACTACACACCATGGGGATGCTGTTCACAAAGGTTTTGATACTCAGAGCACAAGTCTTCATGGAGAATGAAAAGACAGGGATAAATAATTTCTTGCTGTTAAATTTTTTAGAAGATCATGGGAAATGCTCCATGATCACCTGTTCACTCACCGATTCAGAAACATTTATTGAATCCTTTTTATTTGGTAGACCCTGTGCTGGGTTGTGGGATATTGGTCCATCTGGTAGAACCTATGTTGGGTTGTTGGGATAATAGTTTATTTGGTAGACTCTTTGCTAGGTTCTTGTGCTAGGTTTTGGGGATATCAGCCCATCTGGTAGAACCTGTTTGGGGTTATGGGTATATTAGTTCATCTGGTAGACCTTGTTCTTGGTTGTGGGGATACCAAGGAGTCAGGCACTGTCTCTTCTTGTACTGAATTCACAGTCAAATAGGGCACATAGATGCATGAATGCAGCATTATAATGTACTATATAAGAGTGGAATATGTAAGAGTGGATATGAGAGAAACCAGAAAGAAAAAAAAACAGAAACAGAGATAGTGCATTAGCACTTAGGAGCTGGGGACCATAAGACACAGATAGACACCATTTCAAATTATACTGAGAAAGGAGGGAGATAACGGAGTTGCTCAGAGTCATAGGCTCTGTGAATGCAGTCCCTGTGAAGAAGAAACATCAACTTCTTGGATTAATTTTAGCTTTTGCTTATCAATAGGCACCTGTATTTGCTGAGGGAAGACTATATAGAGATGGCTGGGTGGGATTAATAGTCCAACTCAGGGATGGGGTATAGCTCTGTGGTACCTGGCTTGATTCCCATTACTTTATAAATAATAGATGGGTAAACAAATAATAAGGTCAAGTCATGACCTCAAATTATACATCATAGTCTTTTTACTTACTATGAAACTTTTTCCAAGTAACCTCACCCATCTGGAATCTTACCTGTGAAACAGGGCTAATGATATCTTCTTTTGATATATGTCTAAGGTTCTTAAGAATACTCCTATTCAGAGGCTACTGGGACTTTACAAAGGTCTCCTTGTTTTATTTTAACATTTCTGAATTGCTTCTACTCGGTATACTAACATCTAAAAATCACTGTGTCTGACTTCTCTCCATTGAAAGATTGGTTTTTGTTTAATCCGGGGATGTTTTCTACCTAGAACCCACCTTAGCTTCACATTCTATATTTTATTTTTAACACCATAGACCTGTAGACTCTTGGGATCCATTAGTCTGGGTGTGTTTGTGAGAATATTTTTTGAAGAGATTGGTTGGCATGCTAGATTTGGGTCTAGAAACCCGGGGTTATTGCTATCCAGTAGAGAGATTGGACATAAGAGATAATATGGAGCTAGATCATGCTGCAGTGACCAGCTTATTTTTTCTTTGTGGGCATGTAGAAAGATTATATTCCCAGCCTGCCTTGCAGTTATACTGGATTATATGACAGTGTCTAATAGAATGGACATATGAGTGATGTATGCTGTTTCTATGAACCAAGCCCTAAGCACCCTGTGTTCTTCTAGGTCCTCATTCATAGCTATAGGGTCCACATTCTAGATGTCATAGCAACAAGATAGACAATGACCATCAAAGTCCCATGGACTGCTATGTAAATGAGAAGAAACTTTGGCTGTGTTAACATTTAAGATGTATCTGTTGTAGCAACTAGATTGGACTTCAAAGAAGCAAAATGTTCATAAGTTTTGTGAACATACATTGCTGTTTTATTACTGTATTCTTGGTTAAAATGCTTGGCAATTGTTCAATTCATCTAATTTCTCTCATTGTGCTTCTTGCAGTTGTGACAGAATTCCATTCAAACTTTAGAGTTTGTTCTGGGAGTGACGATAATAAGGTTAAGTGGAAGATTCTTCAGGCCAAAATCTTATATATTGTAGACTCCATTTCCTTCTAGCCTTGGTTCCTGCTTTGCACTTGGGTCCTCCTGATAGGCTGGTAATTTATTGCTAGAATTATTTCTCCTACCAGTAGAGGATGGTAACAGAAATTTGTGACATTTTTCTTATTGATTTGAAAAAAAAATCTGCTTAATTCCTTCTTTTTTCTTTCTTCCCTCTGCCACTCTGCCATCCCTCCATTTGCTTTTTTTCTTTTTTCTTTTCCTCCTCCCCTCCCTCCCTCCCTATCCTATTCCAGAACTGGTAATCCACTGTGTGTCTTTAATCAAGGCTTCTATCTAAGCAGGGAAAACAATGAGAGAGAAGGGGAAGGAAAAAAGGAAGAAGGGGAGAGGGAAGGAGGAGAGAGATGGAATGTGGATATATGTGAGCTTATTTGTTTTGCCCTGCTTTTTTCTCACTGGCTCTTGGGTAATTAGATGGCACTCAGGCACATTAGGAGAGGGTAAATTTCCCTCACTCTGTCCTTTGATTCAAATGACAACCCCTACCCCAGACCCTCACAGATGTTTCTAGAAATAATACATTGTCAGTTGTTTGGCATTTATTGGTTTATCTGAAATTACGTCTAACAGCAGCATGAATGTAAGCGCTTGCTTTATGGTTGAATTGATGTTAAGTACTTTTCTTTTTTCTTTTTCTTTTTGTATTTTCCAAGAGGGATAAAGGTAGATTATTTTATTTATGGAGTGATAGCAGAGGAATTATTGCTCATTTTCCATAATATACACTAGATATAAATTAATAAATATTTTTGGATAAACTGATTTCAAAGGTGACTGTCCCCATCAACAATAAAATTCTCCATACAATAAAGAAACACTGAATTTTTAAGGGGCAAATTGTCTGGCATGAAAATGCTCTTACCTTAGTGATTCAGGTAATTCTAATGAACAGGTAAGAAATAAGGGGCTTATATTGTATTTCTTAATGACAAGATATTCGTACAACATACCCTGTGGTTGGACATAGATATGAAGACAGTTGGAAAAATAATCAAGCAGAGTCAGTTCATTAAATGTTCAAGAAATGGGGACAACTAAAATTCCATTTAATTACAGGAGAAGACACTGGAAAGTCAGGCAACCCACATATCCAAGGGCAAGTAGAGGCATGAAGGACACTGCCCTGAAATGTTCACTGGGAGCACACCCTTTGATTTTCTGTTTGGGAATTTCAGTTCACTGACACTTTGATTAATGAAATTCTTCTTCTGACTGCAAGAAAAGTAGCTTTTATATGAGGCTGGAAGCTAGGTGTCTTTCTAAGTTCAATTTCTAAATTCCAACTGAAGGCTAATATTAGTTGCAACAAGGCTGTATAAATGCTCTTGAGAAATGAGTTCCTCTCTCTGCATGGTGTACAGCTAGCCCAGAGAGGCCCTGGCCAACTGAACTCTACAGTTCCCAGCATCCCTTGCACCCACTTGTTATCACATGTCTAGTTCCACTGAAGAATAAGGCATGAACAATGTTAGAGAATGAATTGCCCAAGAAGTCAGTGCGGCTCTCCTCTTTCATCTTTTCCCATTCGTTGTCCAATAAAGCCTTTAAGATTTTAGACAGGGCTGTTGATTTATTTACAGAATAAAAATTGGCTGTGTTCTAAATCAGTACATAGAAAAAAAATTCCTCTATCAATAAGAAACCCATCTAGCTTGTTCCATGAAAAACAAATTTATATTTTGTAAATAGATATTATTGAAATATTATGACTTATTGGGTATGGCAACTAGCTTACCCCAATTAATACATCTGTTAATCTGTAATGATTAGCTAATCATGATTTTCATTATGTATAGGCAAATGAAGCGATAGCTGACATCTAGCCCAGAGTTCTGAGAAAGTTAGACTCCAGAAAAGTGATCCTGATCCTGCTACACAACAAACAGAAACTATGAAGCATACTTTAATATTATTTTGACATGACAGAGGCTAACCATAAATGAAGACAAGCAAGTTAATAGGTATATTCTAGAATTCAACTCCAGGAAGGCTTGTTTTCAAATTTGTTGGTCCTTGAAAGACAGGATTCAGGCATTATAAGAAATCTCAACACATACAAAGTTAAAGTACATTTACAAAAGGTGTCTTCTCAATAGACATGACTGATCCTCTCCCATAGGCCAGAGATAATACTAAGTCAGTATTAAGAAAATGAAGGCACATCTAAGCCACCATATAAAGAAAGAACTATAGCAGGGGCATTTTATGATAACAATAACATTTCATGCTCATAAAGAGAATAACTGCTTATTACTATTTTTATTATTGCTGCTTATTTTTATTTATTATATTATACATATATAATTAATTATATTATTAATATATTACATATACCATATATTATATACTATACACCATATAGTAATATATTATTACTATTATCACCAATATTAATATTAATACAACACAGTATATTATTAATTGCATTATTAACATATACAATATCACATATTGTATCATATATTAATATATAATTATCACATTATATCTTCACTAATATTAACAATAATATTAATGTGTTATTAGCAACATATTATTAATGCTTATTATTATTATATAAATCTGCTTATTATTCTTTCTAGATAGTCTGAGCTGTGGTTCCCTGCTGAAGTCTCATAGACCTCGCCTTCATTACCTAAACAAGAATTCCCTTTTTTTTCCACTCTTCACTGGCAAGCAACTGTTCTCAAAACCTGTGGTCTAACCTGCTTTCCCTCTTTTGTAGAAGTCACAAAGCAAACTTTTAGAAAAGACCTGGGATTGGACACTGGAACTATTCTCTTAGTGCCTCCTGCCTGCTAGACTGCCCAGCTAAGGCCTATCTGTGTCACTAGAAATATTCTTTGTTATAGACCTACACTGTCCAGTATGGTAGCTAATCACCAAATATACTTATGTTTTCTTTTTTTTAACTTAAATTAAGTGTCAGCCACCAGTGCAGCATGTTCTATTGGTCATTGCTGCTCTAATCTAGCAGGAATTTGAGGATGAAGTTGTTTAGAACAACAAGAACATCTGTGTATAGAAACAATACTTAGGTATCTAGGCCCAAATTTATTTATTTATTTATGTTTGTATGTATTTATTTGCTATGCTTTCTTTTAGCTAGAAGCCCAAAACCTTATAGCAGTGTGGGTACTTTCTGAGTCTTTGTATGGCTAACATTAAATGCACAGTATACATTCAGGTATGCTTGCTAAGAAAATGGGGGTAGATGAGTTATTAGAATAATTTTGATCGGTAATTGCATTGAGTTGGATGTCCGTATTTGTTAAGACCCTCTCATCCTATCTGTGGTGAGGTCGGCTCTTACAGATGGAGCCAAAGTGAATTGTTACCAGGTAGAGAAGGGACTCACAGGGTTTGATGGTATCTGAATTTTCTTGAGAATATCAAGTGTCTGGATATTCTGATAAATTATTCCATTTTTAGAGGTTTGGGGGGGGGGCTGTGTATTGATCTAAGGGCCTTGTGTATACTAGGCAATTCCTTTACTACTGAACTATATCCCTATTCTTAAGTTATTCTGAATTGCCCTCTGGGTAAGCTATTCTTAGGATCTATTTTGAATCAGTATATACATGCTTGTTTCCTGGAAAAAATCTTAATACTATCAAATTAACATATTCATTTCATACCGTCTATTCTTCCCCTCCTCAAGAGAGCAAACTCTCCAAGGGCAACATCTGTGTTCAGTGTTTGGTCTATACTGTCATCTTCTGGAACAGTTGTACATTGGAGCTGAAAAAGGGTGGCTGAGGGGCTGGACAGTTGGCTTAGTGGCTGAGAGCACTTGCTGCTCTTCCAGTGGACCTGGGTTCAATCTCCAATACCCACAAGGCTGCTAATAATAATCTGTAACTCCAATTCCAGGAGATCTTACTTTCTATTCCAGCCTCAACTGCCACTGCGTGCATATGGTCTGTAGACAGATGTGTTAGGCAAAACACCAATACACATAAAATATAAGTAATAAGTAATAAATATTACAAAAATGATACCAGGAATAAATAAACCTATAACGCTAAGGAATTACCTCTGGGCAGCCATTTTGGAGGTGGAGATACAGTTTAGAAGGTTCTCAAACAACTTCTTCAAAGGGTCCATTGGCTTTGCAGATGCACAGGGTGCGGCCTGCCCTTATCAAAGACATGCCTCTGTTTGAAATGTAAATCCCTATGGGACTGTAGGTGCACAGTGCATACAAAGCATAATACTAAATGGCCGATAACTTATGACATTTATTTCCCTATGTGAAGAACTGCAGGGCAGCATCTCTCATCAGGAAGGAAGCAGATTTGTCAGACAGGAAGCCAGCCAGCCTTATGGCACGCACTCTTTGTATTTGTATGATTTATGTATTCATTGGACGCCCCACCACTTACCAGCCTCTGGGCACTTTGATACATTTGATAGACAAAAGGCAGACACTGCCATTGTAGATTACGAGGTGGAGAGGTACCAACATTCATAAATCCCAAAGCACTTCGTAAAATCATGAAATCCTACAGAAGCTGTCACTGGAGAACAAATCAGATACCAGAAAGGAACATTCCAAAGATCCGAAGACAGGAGCTTTAGTTCTGGCCCTGGGCTGACTCTGAGTCTGTTTATCTTTCTCAGCCTTGTTTTATTTATCTCCACAGTGGACATACTGATAAAATAATTACCCCTGTGATTGGAGAAACCAATACTCATGGCTCCTTTTAAATTGTACAGAATCTGGTTGTTATTACAGAGTAGCACTAAAAGCAACACTAAGCTTTGCATCTGAATGAACTTGAATTTCATCTTTTCCCTTTGGTGTGGAGCTCCAAATGAGGTTTAGCAAGTACTGTGTGGGGCAGGCTTCCCCACATTTGATTGATGACACTCACCTTATTAGCTTTGGTCAGAACACTTTGTTTGCTTAGAACTTCTTTTGCCGATTATTCTCAGCTAAGATCGCTGAGAAATTTGAATTTAACCTTTGGCTTCATACCTGAAATAATAGAGAAAATATAATGCTAGCAATCATCATCATTTATTAAATTCTAATTTTGCATGGCATGCTTTTATGTACATTAGCATAGGTGTCCTGGGAAATCCCTTCGAGGTGTTATGAATGAAGAAACTTACATTTGGACAGAGAAAATAACTTGGCTCATGTGACTTAGATAATAACTAGCTAAGTCTATGCTTTTTACTGACATCTCCCCTGTTGGGGTGGGTGGAGAGGGAGGGAGAGAGAGAGGGATGGAAGACTCACACACGGGACCCCTTAAGGTGTCAGTCCTTTGAGATCAAATCCTTACACTTTCATGGTAGGTTCTTTACTCACAGACTCATTGCTTCCGCTGCAGTTCCATGCCGCTAACTCTCCCGACTCTAGTTGAGCGGCATTTTGGTGGGCTGTTATGAGGAGTACGCGTGTGATATGGAAAGGGTTGAATTTCTGCTCTCTAATATTGTTTCTGCACAGATAACTTCCACCTTTCCTTGCTTCCTTCCAGCCCCTTGGTCTTACATCTCTACCTGGGAAATGACAGTTTACTGGCAGTTGATTGGATAATCTGAGGTATTCTGTATTTTTAACATTTCTCATTTCAGTCTTTCTGGAATAGTTACATATTTAAACCCAGTTCATCTTGGCAACATAAGTACTTATTTGAGGATCTTTAGTGGGTATTGCATAAATTGAGTAAATCTCTTATATCCGTAAGACCAACTTTCTCTATTATTTAGACATGTTAATAGCCTCCAACTGTATTTCTGCTTTTGTTCTTGCCCTGTATGAATAATTTACCACACATAAAACCATTTCCTCTTAGGTTAAGTATCTAGAGAAGTTTACTAGGTCATGTCTACCATTCTCTCTCATTTTTTTCTCTAATCACACTTTAGTCATTACTCTCCACCCCCCCCCCCCCCCCCCCCCCCCCCC
>PVIH01003983.1:66379-118562 GCA_004025045.1 Sigmodon hispidus | reverse complement strand
GGCTAGAATTTTCAGGAAATCTACATGTCTCAGTGTTCTCTGTGCTGAGAATGTAAGCATATGAATCCACATGAATTCTGGGAGTTAAACTTGGGTCCTCATGGTAGGAAGGCAAGCACTTGATCAACCAAGCTGGTCCCTTGACTCCAGTCATTGTCTTATTCCAGCAGCAGCACCTGCCATCTCTGTGAAACCCTCCTCAAAACATGCTGTGGGACTCAAGTCTGTCCAGATGGCGATGGCTCTCTCCCTTCCTGCCTATTCCTCAGTTGGTTCCAGGGCTTTTTCTTTAGCCTTCACATCTTCTCTCACTCTTCTCATTAGATAACTGATCAAATCCCATAGTTTTAAATGTCATCTCTATATCATTAACTGAAAATTTATATTTCTAAATTCAGTATCTCTCCTGAATTCAAGACTCACAAAATTGACTTTGTAACAGGTCATTGGCATACCCAATAGCCACTTCTGATTTGAGATGGGAAAAGGGGTGAATTTTCCCTTTCTCTTTTCTAAGGAATGACCACATCTTCATCCATTGTCTCATTCCCTGAACTATATAACCTTAGTTTATCTCCAGAAACAGGAATGACTTTCAGTGGAGAGGATATTCTGGGTTCAAGTACTTTAAAAACTCTTATGTAGGATCTCTTCAAAAGCTGACCACAGTCTAAGGCTGTCTCACAAAAGGATCATATGATCTAAGAGATGGGCTTTAAACAAGCCATCTCATAATCACTCAGCAAGGTATCTTCTGGGTGGACATTTGTGTCATGGAAACTGGAGCTATTTTTTTTTTACCTCCTTTTCCAGATAGTATGTAGTTCAAGATGACCTAAAACTCAAAACTCACACACCTCTGGCCCCCAAGTTCTGGATTCCAGGTAATGTTTTGATTGTATGCATTCATTTCTAACATAGATTAATGGTTACTTGGTTTCTGCTTAGACAGACACCAGAATAACTTCCTGGCATTAGGTACAAAGAAAGTGCCCATGATAGTAGACTAAGAATGTCAAGGAGGCTGGCTGGATACCACGGGAACCACCTGAACAAGTACAGCTTCCTATGTCCAGCTGATTCTTGCTATTGAAAATAGAGTGTGAGATGATGGGCAGTCAAGAGATGCAAAATCCCAGTAATATTTAAGTACTGATAATTAATTAAAATGAAACAAACAAGCAGGATTACTATTTGGACCAAAAAATATAGGTCAGTTTGTTACCACTGACTTCAGAATGCCTCTTCAGCACAGGGAAGTATCTGGCTTTTCAAAAATGTTTATAAGAATATGCCACTACCAGCAACTTCAAATAGTGGCTTACAGATCAAGATAGCTTGCCCTTGGAGACCATGTCTGATGTGGCCAAGGCTTCCCGGTTTTAAAGACCTCAGAGTATTATATACTCTTCACCCCATCTGAACTTTTTAACGTTCCTCTGTATCTGGGGGATTTTGGATGATCTGGAAGTGATGATCCAGCTGCATGCTTCAAGAACACCACATCCGGAATGAATCACCCTTCACTCAATTTAACAGATAAGTCATCAGGGGAAGCTGATTGCTCTCCTATCCATACCACATTTTGATTCATTTATACTTAAGTGATGAAAGTGATTCCCTCCTGTTAAATGGATATAAGCCCAGGAGGGGCTTGGGGAGTTGTAAAGGTGAGTACTGACTCCTTGGACACACTCCTGGTTGCATTTTTAAATGGCTCACTCAATTAGGAGTAATATTTCATTGACTTGTGTGCCCTGATGGCTCCCTAGCCAGCAGTGTTTTCTAAATAGTCCTGAGACAAGACTTTGGGCTTTGAAAACAGCTCTTTATCACCTTTCTGTCTGAGGCTGCATTGGTACCATCTAGACTGAAGCAGCTATGTTATTGAAGAGAATAGTCACATTTCCCAGCAAGAATGTCTTGATCTGGCTGCTTGCTTCCCTGGTCAAGGGAATGGGTATTCTTATAGATTTGTCTAGCTTCATGCATAGATATCATGTACTTGACTCAGGTCATTTATTTTCTTAATGATTTTCTATTAAGAAACAAAAACTATTGGATTAAAAACCATTTTTTTTATATCTTTTCTTGAGGTTTCAAAAGATAGGGTAGGTAGTTCAGCTATCTAGTCTTCTCTTTGGAGAAGGCTCCATGTCCGTGCATGCTATAAATCAGCTTGAACTTCAGGCACACATCAGATAGTTATCTTGCCTTATATTAACTTCAGTGATGTGCTTTTCTTTTCTTTTTTTTTTATTTATTTTATTTTTTTTTGTGATGTGCTTTTCTTAAAGACATCTGTATGGTCCAATGGGAAGATACATGTGAGTATTTGTGTGTTCTACTCTCTGGGTGTTGTGAATGATGGTGGAAATTCTCCTAATGACTGTAAGAGTCACACAAGGTCAATAACTTCTACCCTATCTACTCAGAAAACTGGCTTGATTTGAATTGGTATGAAGTAATCAGTTGGGCTCAATGGTAAATGTAATCAGTAGATAAAAATCAACGTCTCTTGTATGATTCTAACTTTGTAAGTTAGTGCTGAGTATCACCTGTGGCAAATAAATAGCTTGGGATGAAGAACTATATGGTAGCCTTAAGATGACTAGAACTACATCAATAGGAGCTAAAATGAGTGAGGAAAGTGGAGCATGGTGAGATACATATGTAGTCCCAGTGCTGGGCAGGCAGAGATAAGCAACCCCTAGGATTTGCTGGCCAGCCATTCTGGCATACTTCCCAAGTCCCAAGTCCCAGCCCAGTACATTTAACTCTTTGTCTCAAAACAAGACAAAGCCAAAGCTTACCCTCTTTCTCCTCCCCCCCACTCCCCGCAAAACATGGACAGCATCTAACAAGCACCACCTGAGGTTTCCCTCTGGCCTTCATATGCACATACAGATTATGGGGATCTGTATCCATAACTCCTAATCTCTAGGAGGATACTCCTTACAGAAATACCTCTATTGATATCAATACTCTTTACATCCATAAATGTAATTCTCACAGCAACACTAAGACCTCTCACCAAAAACCTGTGGTATGGGCAGTAACTCATTGCCAAGGCCACACAGCCAGAAGTAGCAAAGTTTAGATTTGAAACAAGCTATCCAGTTTCAGTGTCCTCTTCAGGAATAGACCACTGACCTTAGAATTACATATTTCTTGTTCAAGGTTGAATCTCTGCATCTTCCAGAAAATTGACATCTTGTAGATGGGTTGAGCAGTTCTAGTGCTCAGAAAAAAAAAATGCTTTCAAAGACATGGATTTTCATGCAAATGCCAGTTTTTATCATTACTGTAGATGCTGCTATCATCATCACTTATAATAACAGCTATATTCTGGGTATTGAATATCAGGTAGTCCTTTGTATACATTCGTCATAATAGTTCTGTTTTTTCAAATGGGAAGATACAATTCCATGTTTTGAAGCCATCTTGTTATAAATAAACTGGACAGTGGTCTCAAGCGATAATCTCTTATCTTCCATCAGAGCAGTAACTGGTCATTGTATATCATAACATTCCAGCACACAGAATATTGAAGTAGGAGGGCTGTGAGATTAAGGCCAGTTTGGGCCACATAGATAGTTGAAAGCCAGCTTGGCATAACAGCTTGACCCTGTTATAAACAGAAAATAAAAATACTCAGAGTTTGTTAATATTAAAATAAAGCTACATTGCTGGTAATAACCAAAACCTGTGTTTTAGAAACACACAGATTACAAATATTTACTGAATAATATAAATAATATAAAGTGTTAGATTGTGTGAAGTGGCTCAGGGTAGTGTTCTCCAACACTTGTCTTTGCACAGCATCTTGATGCTTACTATATTTAAAGTCTCTGTGAACCTTAATATTGTGAAATATCAATTTGTTTTTAGAGACTTACCTATGTTTGTGCGTTTTGCTCATGCTATTTTGAGGATATCTTTATGCATGTCTACATTTCTAAGACACACTATAGACTAGCAACTACTCAATAGCAAGTACTTTCTCTCTAGTAGATGGTAATGTTAAATACTTAGAAATACTTTCTCATTAGAGATTGTCTATGCACAAATCCCCAAAGTTACCATCATCTTCTAGTTTTTATCCAAGACAAAAACCAGATAAGCCAAACTTAGGTTGATGTAGGAAGCAGTAATGGCTTGAAAGCCCAAGGAAGGGAGCATGTATGGTTCCAATGGTTGTTATTAATTGATCGCAGAACACAGGTTCTCTTGGAGGAAGGAAGGCACGCCGTGTAGACATGCTCTGTTTAGTAAGAAGTAGTTCAGGGGACACAAAATTCCACAGGTTCTCTTTGGAAGCATGGGCAGGGAGAAATGAAGTAGATTTCCAGTGTCTGGCTTCTAGCTCTCTAGTCCCCTGAACTGCCACTTCTCACTCCATCTCAGGATTTGCATCTCTGAGCTAGAACAACAATTGAGCTCCCAATACAGGTCTTAAGGGTGAAGAGCTCAGCTCTGAGGTCAGCTTTCCCTGCCTTTCCCTCCAGGCTGATCTCTTTTACTTTTGCTGCGTTTTCTTAGGTCTATAGAACACAGCATATGTTTTCCATTTGGAGAAGAGGAATGAAAGCAATCCAATCTAGCTTTTTAAAACACTTAATTTTTTTAAAAAAATTATAGTTCTCCTTTTCTTCATTAAAATACTGCTTGGCAAAAGGTACTTATTTACCATCACACTCTATGTGGTTTCTTATCCAGATAGTATTTCTACTTTTGTCCTGGCACTTACTGTTCTAACACTGGCTTTCTTCTTGTTCGAGCCATTAAAGATGGAGAGGAATTAAAGATATAAGCCAAGGCAGGTAATTTCCTGAAGAAATGTGCCTTACACGATTTCCCCTCTGTTAGATCTTTTTATTACCCTTTTTGTTTTGCTCTTCATGGGGAGTTGGGGAAGAGGAAAAATGGTCAATAAATGTCTTTGGGATTCCAAAATTTGACAGGAAATCTCTGAAAGCAGGATTTTAAAACAATCAGACAAACAAACAAACCTAATTTGTTAGAATCAGAATTAGAGCTAGCCTCTTAGGACAGTTGGAGTGTTCATGTGACTTCTCCTCCCACAGGCAAGGGAAGGCCCATGTGACAGTCATTACTGCCCATAGCATAGTTACCCAGCGGATTCTTGGAAGGGCTCACTTAAAAGATTCTGCTGGATCATCTCCAGGGGCTTCCAGTTCCCATCATCCAAGCAATGAAATATGCAGTACCATCTCTCTGCACCTGAGGCTTCCATGGATTAAATTCTTCCTGACTCCATTACCGGGGCAGCCAAGGCCAGTGTTACACTGCTTGGGTATGAAATATTTAGTGGTTGCACTTGCCTAAGAAGAGAAAGGAAGAAGAAACTAGAACCACAGTTAATATAACTTATATTAACTGCGAAGCTACATTCTCCATCACCTATGCTTACCCACAGGAAGACAAAGAGACCTATGTAAATGACGCATCACAAGAAGGTCTTAGGCTCAACAAATTTGTGGTGACTTTTTTTTCATGTCTGCTCCTGAAAATATTGCCCTAAAGCATTATGTCAGCCTCTACTCTTTTATTCATTTTAAAAAATATTTATTTTTAGTTATGTGTATGTATGTGAGTACATGCATTTGAATACAGGTAACCTTGAAGGCCAGGAGAGGGCATTAGATCCCACTGAACACTAAGAAGTTACAGGCAGTTAGTTGTGAGCTCCTCAATGTGGGTGTTGGGAACCCAATTTAGGTCCTCTACAAAAACATGGCTTAGCCTCTGAGCCATTGCTCCAGTCTTTACTCATCTATTTATTTATTTATTTATTTATTTACTAATCTATCTATCTATCTATCTATTTATTATTTACAATCTAAATTCTCATCAGCTGACAGTCTTGAGCCTGATTCCCAAGTCAGCTACTTTGGTGTAATTATGTTCTTGGCCCTTATAACTATTTAGTAAGTAACTATGAGTGATTGAATGAATGGAGGGATTTAGCTTAGGAGATCATTTACTTACATTGCCATTTCTCCCCAGTTCAGGACTTGACATTTCAAATTGCCTCTAGTGTACACTTTTTTGAAAGTCTATGTATGGTCGAGTGAATAATGGCTCTCCCCATTATTCAGTACATCCATGACTTTATTTCTAGAATCTGTGACTATAACTCTTATATGAATAAAGACACTGCAGATGTAATTATGTTAGGGGTTTTGAGGTGACACATCTGGACGTTACTTTATTGTATAGGATTGTTTTAGATGTCTTGAGTTTTTCATTTTTCCATATGAAATTCATTATTGTTCTTTTGAGGTCTGTGAATTGTGTTCAAATTTTGATGGGGATTGCATTGAATCTGTACATTGCTTTTGGTAAGATTGCCATTTTTACTATGTTGCTCCTACCTATCCATGAGCATGGAAGATCTTTCCATTTTCTGATATCTTCTTCAATTTCTTTCTTCAAAGGCTTAAAGTTCTTGTCATATAGGTCTTTTACTTATTTGATTAGAGTCACCCCTAGATATTTTATATTATCTGTGGCTATTCCAAAAAGAGATGTTTCTCTGATTTTTTCCTCAGCCCATTTACCATTTGTATATAGGAAGGTTGCTGATTCTTTTGAGTTAATCTTGTATCCTGCCACCTTACTGAAGGTGTATATATATATCAGCTGTGGGAGTTCCCTGGTAGAATTTTGGGGGTCACTTATATATACAATCATATGGAGGTAGATGAGGAGTGGAAGAAGAGAAGGTAGGTGGGAAGCCAGGGGGTGGGAGGGACCGGGAGGCAAGGAGAAGGAGAAGCTTCAGTCGGTATGTAAATGAAAAAATGGTATTTAAATAAAACCTTAAAAAAAGGATCTGGAGGTGGAAAATTTGATTCAGGATTATCTGGGTGGACCTAATATCATCATACATGAAGGGTATAAGAGGATTCAGGGACAGAAATAGAATTAAAAGCTGCAGAGGAAGAGAGCTCTGTAAGGACTGAGGTGGACACTGATGAGATGATGTCCAAGCCGAGAGACGCAGGCACCTCCAGAGTCTGGAAGATGCAAGAGAAGAATTCTCTTGGAAGAGCCCAGCCCTGCCAACTCTTTGGCTTTCCTTCTTGAGACAGACCCCTATTGGGTTTCTGCTCCCCAGAACTGAAAGATATTAAATTTGATAGAAGCTCTTGTTTGCTGTGGTTGGTTATAGCAGTATCAGAGGTAAATGCACTGACTTTTAACAACAGGAATTTTGACATGCTCCCTGAACAGAATCACCATCATCTTTCCCTAGTGGTACCCTGAGTCAGGGTTTGCTCATCCCTACAGGCAGTACTGAATTCTGAGACTTCCTCAGCTTTATTTCAATGTTGACCCTTGTCAAAACCACTGGAGTCTGTAAGTTACTATTACCTGCAAGGTTTCTTAAGCCTATTCTGCTTGTGTTTGTGATATTATCTGTCACTTCTAGAATGCTGCCTGGTGTTCACTGGTAGGCTCTCACTAAATGTGTACATTGTTAGTTCCTTTTTCTGCTCCCTTTAAAACAATCTTTCATTGTGTAGTGCATATTGACATCTCCAAGGCTTGGGCAGCATCTATTGCAAGTATTCTACATAGATCTGGGGCCTGCAGTCACCTCCCACATGGCAGACTAACATACGAACTTCCTTCTTACTATCATCTAGTTATTGTAAAATATCAGTGCTGAAGATATTCACTGGCTTCAGATTCAGATGGAATTGGGTTTATCTCCACACTCTGTAATTATGTAATTTTTTTTCTGTCAAGATGCTTTCTTATCTTTTTAACTTGAAAATGTTTTTATAACTGAATATCACTTATACAATACAGTGGTCCTCGTTGTGAAAATTTTACACTCATATACACACCTACACCCCTTTACACTGCAGTTCTCTCACCTATAAAGTAGGAATGATGGTACTGCTCATTTTGGGATCTGTTCCTAACTAACAAATAGAGAAAGTACACATGTGTCTCATGATTTATCTGGGAACAACACATTAAGGTCTCTTCTTAGCCATAAGATGACTATGAGTTGTATGTACTTATGTTGAGGGGATAGGAACATTATCAAAAAATAAGGGCGAAGAATAAGGCTAGGGCAGGCAGAGGCAGACAGTTTGCATTCTGTAATGGAGCACAATTTGGAAACCCTTGCCTCATGCAGCCCTCAGCTGCCTGTGATATTCATCTGAATCTTGTTCCGTTGGCCTATGGGGTATTTTCAAATACAAATTAGGTTGGCCAGAATTCCTTTTCTGCACCAACTCTCCTGGGTGCAACTTAGAGGTTATTAAGATACCTAATAAAAGGAGAGAGCACATTTAATAACATTACCATCAGCTCCACAGAGCTGAGCTGTGCGGGCCCATGGTGCTCCAGAGCCTACAGCCTCCCCCACTGGTGCACTTGCTTAGAAGAGGCCCTGTAATTATCCACATTTAAAAAGCACCATTAAATCCATTGAGGCAGTCAAGTCCCGTATGCAAGGCCTTTCTTCTCACATTACTCAGGAGACCCAAGACCTTGTTCCTTTTGGTATGGAAGAGAAGAATAGATGGGAGGTTCTGGGGCTAATGTGATGGCTGTTTGAATACACAAAATGGCAGGTCTGCCGAATGCCATTATCATCTCTGCAGGAACTTTACCGCCTTATATTTTATGTATTTATGTAACAAATCTTCTGTGGGTACTTGGCAGCTTTTGTACACATTGCCCGCTTTCCTCAAAATGACTCAGGCAGCAGGTCAGTGGTTCTTAGCTGTTCAGAAACATCTGGAGATGTTTGGAGTTGTCACAAATGGAGTCTGGAGGTTTTTCTCACTTCTAGTTGGAGGAGGCAGAAAACTTCTAATGACATTGTGTTACATAGGCAGGCCATTTCAGCAGCAAATTGTTTAGCCAGGGTATCAGCAGTCCTGAGGTTAATTGGCCTGCAGAAGATGCCATATTTTCACTTATTTAGAAATGGAGAAATGGTTCAGTATTTAAAAGCACTTCCTGTCCTTCTAGAGGACCAGAGTTTGGTTTTAACTCTCATTTCAGGTGACTTAAAGCACTGTGTCTCTAGCTTCAGGGGAACTGATGCTGTATTATGTTTTCTTCAGGCACCACATACATGTGTCATTCACCATACCACTGCCACCACCACTACAAACACACACACACACACACACACACACACACACACACACACATACACACACATCTTTAAAGAAGGAAGACACAAGGGACTAGGAGCTCAGAGGGGTTGTGATGTTTCTCTGGAGTTGGGTATCACAGAGCTGGTCAGAGTCTGGCTTCCCACACAGCTGGAGTACCACCTGGCCTTCCCTCTCTCCCCTGCTTTGCAGCTGGGTCCCTTCCTACTCCAGGCCATCTGCTGGCCCTTAGGAGCCACTCACAATTAGGCTTCCTGAGACCCAGATGAAGTTTACTTCAATGGGATTTATTTTCTATAAAATAACTATGTAAAGATGCTCATTGCCCAATATGCAACTGTAGCACATATTGAATGAATCAGAAAGCTGTGCCTGAATAAACTCTACCTTTTGCTTTTGGCTACATGTGCCATAAATATACTACTCTTTTCCAGGAAGCTAATGTCATATGTGGCTTCAGAGGTATTTTACTGTAATAGAGTCTCTGGGGTGCTGGGGGGGATGGCTCAGTTGATAAACATTTTTCTGCACTAGCATGAACATTTGAGTTTGGACCTTTAACCCATGTAAAAAGCCCAAACGTGTACCTGTTATCACATGCTGGAGAGTCAGTGGCAGGAGGATGCGTGAGTAGCTTGGTTATGTAGTCTTGCTGGATTGGTGAGCTCCAGGTTTTGTATGAGTCCTGTTTCAAAAAAATCAAGATTGGGAGCAATAGAAGACATCTGGTATAAACCTCTGACTTCCAACAGACCATGTACACATGAAAAGGTACCTGCTCAGAAATCTGTACACATGCATGCACACATACATCTCTGGTAGTTCTAGAAGCAGAGGTATGGGAAGGGAGAGTCAGAGAGCTGCTGACTGACAGAGAAGATGTGTTACATTGAAAATGACAGTGATCCTTCAGGACTTATGCATCGTGTCTTGTTTAGCCTCAGGACCTGGCATAGCTATTCTCTCAGGAACACTTCCTTCTTTTCTGCTCACTCAGTTGGCCACAGCCTCCTTTGAAAAGCATCTACATCTTCTTTGTCTGTCTCTTTGGTTAGTCATATTTTGAAGGAATATGATAAACTGTGAACTTAATTTTTTTGTAGCCATATTATAGGAAGTTAAAGAAGAGACAGGAAAGATTTATTTGAATCATCTATTTTATTGAACTTAATATATGTCTGTATGTAATTGTAACAATTATATGAATAAAAGAGTTGAATAACTTTTTTGGTTAAAGGCTTTGATATCTTGTGTGTATTGGACAAGCAGAATGCATCTCAGCTTTGGTGCTAAAGTTTTGTTTGTTATAGGGAATGACAGCTACATGCCAGCAAAGCTGTACCAAATAGAAATGCATTTTGATTTGAAAATTTAAGTTTAAATGAATTTAAATTAAATTCAGAAGTTTGGCTTGTTAGTTGCAGGAGCTCCATTTTCAATGCCCAACAACTGCATGATCTAAATTGTTTAAGATTTATATTAATATTTAATCTAGATATTAATGTTTAATCTAGATCAGTTCAGATTTATATTAAGCTGGAATCGCTTGTTAGTTTATGTTTTATTCCCTGCTGGATCACAACCATATTGAAGTCAGGGATGATGGCTTGTTTGATGGCCTTTGCCGCTGTCTTCTGCAGATTTTACATGCAGAGGGCATGCAATAAGATCTGTTTATTGAGATATCATGTCTAATTCTGGCTCACTCTGTAGCCCTGATATCTAGGTTCTTCTCTAATAAAAGATGTTTGGACCTCTAGAAAGCTTGCTGTGCTAGAAAAAAAGAAAAGTTACATGATCTAAGGGACATGTGGCTACATACACTTAAGGATGGCTGAGCGTCTCCCTAGTGGTGGGTGTCTTTACAGAGAGCTACTGAGAGCCTGAAGGTTTTGGTGCATTGTGACTTCCCAGGAGAATCTAGGGCATCTCATCCTCTCTGTGTGTATAATCTTGCAGGCATTTTTAGAAGGAATGCCTGGGGTGGCCCTAGGTCCCTCCATCTGGGACATTTTTCTGAATTATTCTACTTTAGGGAGATTATCTTGAGGGCTGGCGGTAATGCATGTGAGTTTCCTTTTCCTTGTTGCCACTGACACTGAAGTGGTCAAAAGAAGTAGCAAGACATTCTGTCTTCAGGTGACTGAACAGCATTTTATCTTCTGCATATCAGTGTTTACATAGTATAAAGTAGCATTTCTTCTAGTATTGGCTTATTTTCAGAGAGTTATGGACCACTATGCTTTTCTAAATTGACTTTAACAGATGTAGTAATGGGGGTTGGAGAGACAGATCAGCGATTACATGCACTTCTTGTTCCTGCAGAAGACCCTCTTGTTCTGAGACCCACATGGTGGCTCACAACCATCTGTAACTCCAGTTTTAGGAGATACAATGTCTTCCTTTGGCCTCCACAGGCTTCAGGCATGCATATGGCACATGCATACACATGTAGGCCAAACACTCACATAATAGAGAAATAAGGAGTCTAACAGAGGTTATGATGCAAATGGATTTAATATATATTTACAGAAGCTTCCACTCAAATGCAAAGGAATATACATATTTCTCAGCACCTCATGGAACTTTCTCCAAAATTGACCACATAGTTGGTCATAAAGCAAATGTCAACAGATACAAAAAATGAAAATAATCCCTTGTATCATATCGGACCACCAGGGCCTAAAGTTAGAGTTCAACAACATCAGAAATCACAGAAAGCCTACCAACTCATGGAAACTAAACATCACTCAGCTGAACCACCTCTGGGTCAAGGAAGAAATTAAGAAAGAAATCAAAGTCTTCCTAGAATTTAATGACAATGAATCCACAACATAACCAAACTTGCAGGACACAATGAAAGCAGTCTTAAGAGGAAAATAAATCTCAAAAGTATTTTTAAAAAAGAATGCAGTGTCACTATGTGATGATCTCTTTTCTGAATGGCCAATGCGGTTCAACAGAAGAATAATACCCCACTTTCATTCATATATGAATTATTAAACCATGTAAATTGGCTAATATTTAAGCATTTTTAATGTAAATATGATAATTTTATGTTGCCTATTTGCTATTTATAAGGAATTGCCCTTTTCTCATACCTGTGAGTTTAAATTTTAAAGCAGATTTACCTTCCCAGAGAGAACAATTTGAAAGCATACAGCAAAACCAGAAATGTAGCTACCTTCGACCCTAAGATTTTGTAATCATGAATTTATTTTATAACCTTAAAAGCTAAGTTCCAAGAGAGAAATGGTATTGGCTATTGCAATGTTGATAATGGTAAAAATTAGAGGCTATCCAAGCTTCCAATTAATGTATCTTTATATTAGTATATTACCAAGGTATGAAAACAGTGTCACATTTGTGTTTACTGGTATATGATGATATCTGAGATATATTTTAAAGGAAGATTTGATTTCAGTTCTAGTACATGTAATATTGAAATGCTGTAGAAAAATGTAATTTTGTGTGTTCTGAATACATAATGAGTTTCATTATGATCTTTATATGTGAATATACCTGTATAAAATATATTTAGTGTATCCTACATAGATGCATCAGTGAAAATTTCATCTGGATATAGGAAAGCTGGTTTACATGGGGAATCATGCTGAAATTGTCCTTCAAATGCGATGTTCTGCTGTATAATACAAATTCCCTCTTGTTCTAAATATTCAGGCCAGAACAGTTGGGTAGATGGGAAATGGAAACAAATTTGTTTATTTGTCTTAATTTTGGGCTTTTGACTCTGTGACTTTAACTTATGGAGGACATTTTCAGGTTGACTTTATTTCTGTGGAAGGTATTTCACGTTGTTCTGATCTCTAACATGTACTTGAATATTGCACCTGTCTTTCATCTAAGCTCTCAACATCCTACATGCACTATGCCTCTTCCATTTACTGAGTGTAGGCGCAGCGGCTCCAGCCAGGGCTCTGTGTGCTCATTAGACTCCTTGGGCTTTCCCCATGTGATGAGAAGACTGAACCCCCCCTCCCCCAGAGGACAAGTAGCAACCAGGTCCTGTTGGTAGTGAACACAAACTTAAATTGATAAGGTTTCCTTTCAACCAGGCATCGTCTCTGCATCACATTATCCTTCCTGTTGGATTCTCCCATTTTTGGTCCCTTCATCTGATTCCCTTCCAAAGGTCAACCACATTTGAGAAACATACACAGCAGAAACAGGCTAAGGTACCAAAGCTCCTAAGACTGATGTCTTAGACCTACCACTTACTCTATAATTTGGGGAAAACACCTATCTTTTCCATGCCCCAGTTTTTCCACCTGTAAAATAAGAAAAGTGATAAACAGACCCCCTCCCATAGACTTGTATGAAGACTCATTGAGACAATTCTGTTGATGTTGTTTAGCTGTGTCTGGCTCACCAAGAGATGGATAAGGCTAACCACTGTTGCCCTCATCACTATCCTTTAAACCACTTCACACAGGCAAGGAGAAAGAAGTTAAATTTACATAGATGATAAAGAATAGAGCAGCTTTTTTAACCCTTGAATTCAGCAGAGGACATATCTGGATTACAAACAGTGAGCAGGGTAGCACCACGCTTACCCTAGTGCTAGGTGAAGTGGTGAAAGGGATGGAACCTAATCCAGCCCAGGCCCAAACCACAAATGTCAACAGATATTTCACAGCAGGAAAGGTGCCAATGAACATGTCACACGCTCCTTTGAAAATAAATGAAGCCACATAGGGACTCTAAAGTGAAAAATATGACCTGGGCTGTTTATGGATCTCCTCTGGCTCCAGTTTATGGTGTTAAAAAGTGCTGCTACAGGAAGTGGTATGGTAGGAGGAGCCTGGTGAGGGGTAGGAGGAGGAGCCTGGTGAGGAGTGTAGGAGATCATCTAATAGCACCTCTCCAATCAATCCCCAGCCCAGCTGCCAGGTATTATAAGTAGGAGCAATAAAAAGTCATGGTTTTATTCTGTTTGAAAGCTGTAGCTCAAAGATATGTACCAGCTCTACTTCATTTCCTGGCTTCTCATTGGACAGGAATGGGCTCTGATTTTCCGGGTTTGCTTCATACTTGCCAGCTTCTCAGATGGGATAAAGACAGTGCTCAGAACCCCAGAGGGCTAGATGCTTGTTTCTTGAAAGACGCTTGAGAGTTACCTGGGAATGAGAGCAGTGTGCCTATTTGTATATTATCTAGTGATTCTAGTGGACTCATTTTATTTCATGTCTCTCCTAGGAGGACTCATTTTGCAGGGGAAGTTTATTGTAGACCAAAATACATAAAGCGTTTTTTAAAAAAAGGGACACAAGTTGAAGCAAGACTGCCACCTGCTTTAATTGTTCCTTCTCCCAGAGGTCATTCTCATATCCCTTCATAGAGCTAAGTACCTGAAATATATCACTTGAAAATGTGTTCTTTTGTTTCCTTTCATTGGCATGAGTCTGTGTAGGTATGGGTGGGTGCCTAAGTATGTGTACATGTAGGCGCATGCATGTACAGGTCAATAGGTCTTCCCCCTTATACAGTGAAGCAGAATCTCTTCATTAAACCCAGAGCTTTCAGATATGATTAGTCTTGCTATCCAGCTTGCTCTGGGTAACCCAGTATCAGCATTCTGAGGTTGGAATTATAAGCTGGCTGCCAAGTTCACTTGGCATTTACATAGATTCTAGGGAACCCATCTCAAGGCTTCATGCTTTCAGTAAGAATGCTTTATTCACAGAATCATGTCCCAAGCCCCAAAATACATTAATTCATCCCCCTTGACAATTGATGCCCAGATGTTCTAGGTGATTCTGCCTAGAGTCTGAGATCCAGTGTCATGCCCCAGTGCTGTTATTTTATACACAAAACCAATACCATCTTTAAGAAGTCTGTTGCCCTAAGAGGAGAGGCTGAGATTTCAGCACCTGGACCACCCATCCGGATAGTTCTTCTCAGGGACTGGGCTCAGTCACTGGAGTGTGATCTCAGCTCTCCTTAGCAGACAGGAGTTAGGGTTTGGCTGTGAGGGGCTCTCCAGCCACACCTAAAAGAGGGGACCTTGCACGGCTGGGCCCTGCCTCCAGGACAAACTGTGTCATCAGAAAAGGACTGAGAATTTGAAATTCAGACCCCTGTCCAGAGCAGAGTCAGAGATCAAGCAGATCCCTTGTTCAAAGGAGACAGGAGACACACAAGTCCTCTTGCCCATCTGAATAGGAGCTGCCTAATTGTGAACCACTGAAGCCATGGGCAGATGCCAGTGCAAAAATACATATAACAATATAATGAACAACAAGACAACACCAGAAGAAACTGGTGGTTGTACAACTACAAGACCTGAACAGAGTAATGAAGAGGAAACAGAAGGACACAACACCAAAAACACCTTTATGAAGATTATTGAAGCCTTCAAAGAATACATAAAAAATTCTGTTAAAGAAACAGAAGAAAATACTAACAAAAAATTGGAAGAGATGAACAAATCCTTAAAAGAAAACCAAAACATGAAAGAAACATTGCAGGAACTAAAAACTGAAATAGAAGCAATAAAAAAGGCACAAAATGAGGCAAACATGGAAATAGAAAATCTGAAGAAAAGAGCTGGAACTACAGATACAAGCATAACCAACAGAATTCAAGAGATGGAAGAGAGAATCTGTGGAGTGGAAGACTCAGTAGCAGAAATGGAAACATCAGTCAAAGAAAATACTAAAACCAAAAAAGCCATAACTCAAAATGTTCAGGAAATCCGGGACACGATGAGAAGACCTAATTTGAGAATAATAGAAATAGAAGAAGGAGAAGAATACCAGCTCAAAGGCACAGATAATGTATTCAATAAAATCATAGAAGAAAACTTTCCTAACTTAAAGAAGAAAATGCCTATAAAGATACAAGAAGCTTACAGAACAACAAATTGCTATGCCCCCTCCAAATACCACTTGCCACATAATAATCAAGCCACAGAATATACAGAACAAAGAAAAAATTTTAAGAGCTGCAAAATAAAAGGGCCAACTCACATATAAAGGCAGACCCATCAGAATAACACCTGACCATTCAATGGAAACAATGAAAGAAAGAAGGGCTTTGTCAGAAGTTATACAGACACTAAAAGAGCATCGCTGCCAATGTAGACTACTATACCTAGCAAAATTATCAGTCACCATAGATGGAGTAAACAAGATATTTCATGACAAAGTCAGACTGAAATAATACCTATCTACCAATCCAGCTCTCCAGAAAGAATTAGAGGGAAAACTCCAACCAAAGGATCCCAGATAACCCTTGAAACCACAAACAATCTATAATCCCACAGAAGAAAAGCCCAGAGAAAGGAAATACATACAAGCTACCACCAAAAATAAGAGGAAACATCAATCAGTGGTCAATAATACCCTTAATCTCAATGGACTCAGCTCACCTATAAAAAGATGCGCACTAACAAGATGGATACAAAACCAGAAGCCATCCTTCTGCTGTATACAAGAAACACACCTCAACCACAAAGACAGACACAGGCTCAGAGTAAAGGGTTGGAAAAAGATTTTCCAATCAAATGGCCCTAAGAAACAAGCTGGGGTTGCCATCCTAATATCTAACAAATTAGACTTTAAACTAAAAATGAATTAAAAGGGACCAATATGGACATTACTTATTTATTGCAGGAAAAATTGGTCAAGAGGAGATTTCAATCTTGAATATTTATGCCCCTAATATAAGGCCACACATCTATGTAAAAGAAACACTACTAGAGCTCAAATCCCACATCAATTCTCACACCCTAATAGTGGGAGACATCAATACCCCACATTCACTGCTGGATAGGTCAACCAGACAGAGAATAAACAGAGAAATAAGGAGTCTAACAGAGGTTATGATGCAAATGGATTTAATAAATATTTACAGAGGTTTCCACCCAAATGCAAAGGAATATACATATTTCTCAGCACCTCATGGAACTTTCTCCAAAATTGACCACATAATTGGTCATAAAGCAAATGTCAACAGATAAAAAAAATGAAAATAATCCCTTGTATCATATTGGACCACCAGGGCCTAAAGTTAGACTTCAACAACATTAAAAATCACAGAAAGCCTACCAACTCAAGGAAACTAAACATCACTCAACTAAACCACCTCTGGGTCAAGGAAGAAATTAAAAAAGAAATCAAAGTCTTCCTAGAAGTTAATGAAAATGAGTCCACAATGTACCCAAACTTGTGGGACACAATGAAAGCAGTCTTAAGAGGAAAATTCATAGCACTAGATGCCTATATGAAAAGCCTAGAGAAATCTCACACTAGAGAACTAACAGCACAGCTGAAAGCCTTAGAACAATTAGAAGCAAACTCACCTAGAAGGAGTAGATGGTAAGAAACAATCAAACTGAGAGCTGAAATCAATATAATTGAAACAAAAAGAACAATACAAAGAATCAATAAATCAAAGAGTTGGTTCTTTCAAAAAGTCAACAAGATAGATAAACCCTTATCCAAACTAACTAAAAAGCAGACAGTATCCAAATCAACAAAATCAGAAATGAAAAGGGGGACATAACAACAGACCCCCAGCAAATCCAGAGAATTATCAGGACATACTTTGGAAATCTATATTACACAAAAATGGAAAACCTAGAAGAAATGGACAGATTTTGGACAGGTAACACTTACCAAAATTCAATGAAGACCATATTAATTACCTAAACAGACTCTATAGGAAATTGAAGTTGTCATTAAAGGCCTCCCAAGTAAAAAGATAAAAGACACAGATGACAGCTTATGCTGGAGAGGTTATGGAGCAAGGGGAACACTCATCCATTGTTGAGGGGAGCGTAAGCTTGTTTAGCCACTCTGGAATGCAGTATGGCGGTTTCTCAGAGAACTGAGAATCAATCTCCCCAAGGATCCAGCAATACTACTTCTGGGCATATACCCTAAAGACACACATTTGCACTCCAAAGGCATTAGCTCAACTATGTTCATAGCAGCAATATTCGTAATAGCAAGAACTTGGAAGCAACCTAGATGCCCCTCAACTGAAGAATGGATTAACAAACTGTGGTACATCTACACAATGGAATACCACTCAACAGTAATAAAAAATGATATCCTAAAATTTCCAGGCAAATGGATGGATTTGGAGAATATCCTCCTGAGTGAGATATCACAAACCCAGAAAGATAGGCAGGGGATGTACTCACTCATTAGTGGACAAAAAAGCAAAAGCCAAACATGTCAAGCTGTAAACCACAACCACTGAACAGCTTGGGATCTGGAACACCTTGGACTGGCATCTTGGATCCCACTCCCTCCACAGGAACTCCTGACTCAATATTGATGTTGGGGTGAGGAAACTGGATCTGCCAGGAGGAGATGCTGCACTAAGCCATATTGGGATATTGGAACCTCCTGCCTTTCCTGGGGAGGAGTTAAAGAGATGTAGAGAAGAGAGAGTGACTGGAGGGTGTGGGAGGGGAAAGGGAACTTGAACAAGGATATTCACAGATAAAAAAATATGACTTTATTCTTAAATATAAATTAATAAAAAACAGATGAAGGAAAATAAAATAAATTTTAAATATTGAAAAAAAAAAAGAAAGAAAGAGGAGAGGCTACCTATTTGTGGTTACAAAGCTAGTTAGTGATGGGACTAAGGCCTATATGCCTGGCTCCTGGCTTCCATCATTTTTCTTAGACAGGCTGGACAGTTGTTAACAGCTCTATCTCTGGCTAATCTCAGTAGAAGAAAGCATTCGAAATGGGATTGCTCATCCATGGCTCAGAACAGGGAAGAAAAAGCATAAGAAGACAGACACAGCAGAGCATCATTGCACTAGAAGGCAGGAACTAACTGCCTTATCCAGGGTACCAGCACCAGGATATTGATTAACTCTCACCATTTTCAGTTTGTGTCTTCCATCAATAGAATCTTCTGAGAGAGTCTGTCTGGATCAGCCTTAGACAAGGAGCCTTCCTTGGCCCAGGACCACAGGGAACCTTGGCCAACAGCCCTGTAAGAATTCATGCAATAACTGTGGGGCATCTGAGGTGATGTTGCCCACATAAAATGGTATATGGCTGCACACTGCAGCCTTTTCACCATCCCACAGGATTTCTGGTAAGGTCAATGCTTCACTGAAACTAATTCAATTGAAATGAAGGGGTTAAGGTAAATTCTGTGGCTTAACTATCAGCCAAATGACATTTTAACAGCCTTTTTAGCATAGCCTGGCTGGGCTGAGACCTTCCTTGCAAAATGCTTTAATCCTTGGCCTCTAAATAGAGAGTTATTTTCAATTTCTTCAGTTCCTAATGTTTTAAATGGAACTACTGTTCCCCTCAGAGCATCCAGTGGCTGACTGGCGATCTTTATTGATATATATATAAATTACCCCAATCCTCTCTGCTGCCTACAGATCCAATCATATTGAACTAATGTGCATATAAATAAAAACCTGGAAGTGTGGTTTATGGCAATAAGTAGTGCAGTCGAAGTTTATACCATTTTTCAAAGACACCTTGATACATTGCTGATAATTTTCATAATGTGTTTAAAGAAGCAGCGTGTCAACTCAGGGCCGAGCAATCTGGATACTGAATGGGCAGTCTGATTCATAAGCTTCTGATTGATTAAGAATCTGCCCTACCAGAAGGATACCCATCCCAGGGTATACAGGGCTAGCAGGGTGAGTATCTTTTCCCCAAGTTAGCATGTTATAAAGAGAGGGGCTAGAGAATGTTCAAGAGTCAGGCTAGGAGTTATGTGTTTTCATTATGTGATTCATGTCCTGGGGTCAGTGCTGATGGCAGCCTGGCTCCCAGGGAGTCACAGGAGGTTTGAAACAGGCTAGTAAGACTCTTCATTCTCAGTGAAAAACAGGTCTTTTACCATGCAATTATGGTTTATATAGAGAGTGGTCCCCAGAAGGCTTGGTTCCCAGGTGGTAGATTTCATCATTGAGAGGCAATTGGATCTTGAGCTCTGGACCTAATCAATGGATTAATCCATTGATGGACTCATTACTGGAAGAGGAGGCTTGGTCAGAGGAAGTAGGTCATTGGGGCCATGCCTCTGTGGGATATTTCTTGTTCCTGGTCATTTGTGTCTCATTGTGCTCCCTGTCACCATGTGGTAAGGGCATGTCCCTTAACATCATGATGTTCTGCTTCACCATAGGCCTGTAGCAAAGGAGTAAGTCTGCTGTTTCAGAAACTTCTGAAATGATGGATGAGCCCTGATCAATCATTGCTTATTTTCATATGTATTTGTCACCGTGACAGAAAGATGCATTATCTGTGAGGTGTCTCACCCTGGATTGATGCAGCTCCTCCTAGAAACAATGGTCCACACATTGAACTTCCCACATCTGCCTATCTCCAATCTACCCTGTGTACTTTCAGCTGGATTCTACTTTTTGCTTAAGGACTTAACCTGGATGTGGCTGTTTTGTGTAATCTCTCTTTAAATGACAACTCAACCAGAAATTCTGGTAAACCATGCCCATTGCTTTGGTCTTATTAAATTGTAGACTATTTATATTGCCTATTCTCACCATTCTGACCTTTAGCATTTTAAAATTACATTTGTTATTTTAATTGTATGCATGCCCGTGTGCATGTATACATGCATATATACATACCAAGATATGCATACCACAGTAAATGTGGAAGTCAGAGAATAACCCTCAGGTTGAGTATTCACTTCTTATTTCATGTGAATCCTGGGGATCAAGATCAGATCTTCAGGCCTGGTAACAACACTTTTATACACTGAGCCATATGAGTAAAATATGAATGTTAATTTCTGTGCATACACTTTGTGTGACACAATATTGATTCTCTGCTTGTTAGGTTGCTATCTTTACAATAATTTAAATTTTATTTATGTGTGTGTGAGGTCCCTTCCAGTGCTGAAGCAACAGTTAGTTGCACACCTGGTTTTAATGTGAGTCATGGGGTTTGAACTCATAAGGTGGTTCCTTACTCAGTGAGTCATTTCCACAGGCTCCTGCCCCCATACCCTGTGTGTGTTGTCAATTAATGGGGCATGTAGTCAAAGTTCTACAAGTATTTCTTTGTGGTTTGGACTTTGGTAATATTGAGTTAGAGGCTGTTACCCATTTCTTCTGTTGTTTAGGAGAACATAGGGTCTTCAGAAGACCTTTATTATTTGTCATTTTAGGATCCTGCCTGAAATTTAGTGCATTGTGTGATGTGGGATGACCTTCTGTATGCTGTGAGTGTGCTTTATTGTTATTTGTTAATAAAAAAGTCTGATTTGGCCTATGGCAAGGCAGCTTTTCAATATACACAGGCATCTAGAAATGACTGTTGGCTTGTGATCATCATCTTTTCATCATAGCAGACATTGCTAATGGATCACAGATCTTTGTTCCTTCTGGACCTAGACTAGATAGCAGAATTAGGTCAAGCACAATTTTTACTGGGGAAAATTGTGATCCATGAAAAAACCTTCTTTGCAAGGCTGCTAATGCACAGAAGTGATGCCTTGGACCTCCCCAGCAGCAGGAGAGAGCCAGATGAGACTTGAAGAGCTTCTCCCACTTAGGATCCCAGTGGGATATTATCAAGAAGACCTTTGCAAAATTTCCTCCTGGGAATTTGGGGGCTATGGCAACAACAGGGAGGATAATGCATCACATTCTGAGCAGTGCTTTTCTCTTGGCAAAGCCCTTTCATGCTCATGTTCCAACTTCATCTTCATAGCAGTCCTGCCTGGCAAAGCAGAGCAGGCATTAGAATCAGAAAAATAGCGATTTATTTTGGAAAATGATAAGAACCCTAGAGACTCTGTCCAATCTCTTCATTTTATACACAAAGGAATTGGAAGCCTTTCAGGGGAACTTGTTCCAGATAGAATACTTGAAGCTCAGGAAGTCATATGCAATTTCTTGGCATCACTAAATGTGCCTAGAAAGTGCTTGATAAAAACTAGGTGCAAAAGGAGTTGAATGCACAAATCCATGCATGCATGCATGCATGAATGAATGCAATCTCTTATCAGTCAAACCAGTACTACCAGAAAGTTCTTTTTTTTGTCTGTAAGGGGGATAAAACATACCTCCATAAACTTCCTTTAGCTCTTTGTTATGTTATATTAATACTTATATTTATTCTTTGCAAGTTTTATACATGTATACAATGTATCTTGTTCATATTAATTCCCACTTTTTCCTTCTGCATTTTATTTAAATAACCAATTGAGTCCAATTACTGTTGTCCCAAATGCTCATGGATGTGGAGGGTTCATCCACTGGGTTATAACATCCTATCAATGTTCATCAATCCCTGCCCAAAGAAAAGTAACTCCCTCTACCCTGGGAGCTACTGTCAATAGCTCCTCAGCTAAAGGTGGAACACTAAGAGCTCCCCTCTTTTCCATGCTGGAATTTTTTAAAGCATGCTTGATCTTGTGCAGGTAAGCACAGATGCATTGAGTTCATGTCTGTGATAGTCATGCCATGTCCAGAGGATAGCATGTCACAGCCCTCTCCCCCCATCCTGCAGTTATCTCTTCTTCTGAGATGTTTCCTGAGCCTTAGGTGTTAACAGATGTCTCATCGATGGCTGAACATTCATAGTCATATGTTTGCAGCATTTTGAACAGACATGAGTCTCTGCATGAACCACAGCCCTCCCCAATAAGAATCGTCTCTGACCAAGGTTGAGAGGAGCATACGTCTGTCAGCAGCAGGAGGTGGAGGCACTGTGAGAATCTCCGCCGGTTCATTCCCACTGCATCTGTCTTTTACCTGTGTGTCTCGGTGACTTCCAAATATGAGGAATTGTCTGTGGGGGTCTCTGGTTACAAGCTGGGATCTATATTCCCGAGGAAAGAAAAAGCACCACCATAGTGCCAAGTGCAGGTGGGGAGCATTCAAGCTCCGTGGTGTTGGAGAGCATGGTGGGGAGGAGTTGTTTAGTGGGCATAAGGCATTTATACATGAGATGGTTAAAATGAGAATATATAGATCTAGCTGGAGTTAAAATGGTCATGGCTAAGACAGGGGAAGACCAGTGAAGGCATGACCATGAGCTACACAATATACACATTGACCTGGCTGCAAAGGAATGATATCTATATCATTTATTTAATAGATTCTTTCATAACACTTACTGTATGTTAAAGCACTCCTAGTAGTTTCTAAATACTGACCATTTATTTCTCATAAGAAGATATAGAGAAGGATTTATGATCATCAGTTTCTAACTAAGAAAGTCAACATCATAACTTATTGAAGTAAAGGTTGAACTCAGGCAGCTCAGTCTCCACAGCGTTAGCTCCTGTGCTCTGTCCTCTTTCCAGTTTATGGTTTAGAGGGCAAAAGAGAGCACCAACTTTGAGGCAACGTGAAGAAAACATATAACTGGCCATGTGTCACAGTTTGTTTGTGCTGTTATAACAAAATTCTAGACTGGATAATTTATGGAAAACAGGGATGTGTTTCCTCACAGCTCTGGAGATTAGCCAGTGTACAAATAGCATATTTGGGTACCTGGGAAGGCTGCCTTTTGTTGCCCTGATGCTGTACCCTCCAATGTGGGTAAGAGTGCAGTGTCCTCCTCACATAGCTGAATCTGAGAAAGCGAGCAAGCCAAAGGCTGAGAAAAGCTTCTTTGTGAAGATGTTCATCCTAATCTCAAAGCAGGAGCACCAGTAATAGAAGTATTTTCTAATGGCCACCTCTCACAATAATAATAATAAATGTTAGCTATTTAGTTTCCATATAGAGTCTGAAGGGAAAACGTTCAACCCACAGTATTGTGGGCACAGTCTTTTAGGAGCCAGATGGTTGGAGGTCAGAGGTTAAGTCTGGGAATACCAGCAAAAAGATAGCAAAATAGGTAAGTGGATTAAGGCCTTACTAAGGATAGCTTTGTACTGGATTTAGGGTGAATCCACGGATTCTTTTGATATTCCTTCTTTAAGGAAGTGAAGTTAGAGAACTCAGATGAGGCTATGGTATGTGGAGTACTTGCTTAGAATGAATGAGGCTCTGTGTTTGATTCCTAGCACATTGCTGCATAAACCAAGTGTGTGACACATGCCTCAGGAGGTAGAGGCAAGGGAACCAGAAATTCAAGATCATCCTTGGCTAGAGAGCAAGTTGGAGGCTAGCCTGGGATTCATGAGAACTTAAAAATAAAGAGGCGAGGCTCATATTCCTTCTCTTGGTTCTTAATCACTGACTTCTGCTAGAATATATAGCACAGTGATATCCATGACTCTCCAAAGCAGGCAGTACATCAGTCTAAAGCATCGTGGCCTCTCCCTGTGATCTTCGTCCTTCACATTTCATCCTCTTTCTCTCTTTCCCTCCCCACCTCCTTCTCATTTTTCCCTGTCCTGAGAAACTAAAAGCCCCAGAGAGACGAACATGTTGAGGAACTTGGCAGATGAGCGAGAAAGTCACTTTGGGAGAAGTTCTAGCCTCAGTCAAGGCTATGGATGACAGAGTATAGCCCAGGCTAGTCAGCTCAATCTCAACATTGCTTTAGGGTTTTTTTTTATGACTTACTGCTGCTTACTGAGGAGTTTTAACCAGAACACCAGCACTGTATCTAATGTGGAGAACCAGGCTGATAACTGTCCTATATTGAACTGTAGATATTAGTTGTTCCTGCAGGTTTTGAGCAGGTGAGTTAGTGCTATTTTAGAGGGCTGAATGTATTTGGTGAGTAAGATGAATTTGGGATAGTGCTTCATAGTGGAGGGTCATATAATGGTTCTAGCATACAATGGTTTGATTGGGGTAAAGAACAGAGCAAATGTGAGGCCCGTGAGAGCTGGGCTTTTCCTTTTCCTTTTTTACCACTAAGACTTTGGAGGCTTCCATGGTGCGTGACATATAGCAGGTGGTCAATGGCATTGACGGGATGAATTGCAATGGATGAGTTAATAAAAAGATAGATACGTGGCACCTCAGGAAACTTGTTTCTACTTGTGCTAAGAAAAGAAACTCTTCTAGAGATTGGGCTTATCATGAAGATTTCAGCTACCTACAAATCTATTTTCTGCTTCTGTAATGTTGATGGGGACCAGCATGCTTTCAAAAGCATGCCTTACTCAAAAGCTGACTTTAAAATTCCTTTTCTTTTTCAGATCATTCATGTCACAAGCATTTATTGAGCATCTATAATATGCTCAGTATCATGATAGGCCCTGGGGGGAGAAGATGAGCGAGGGAAAGAGCCCCGTGGCGCCTCACTTGCTTCGGTCCGTCTTCCTCTGCTTTTATCTCTGGGTATCTCACAAGTTTACTTTTGAAATAAAGATTCATTTTCATAGTGGAATTCTTAAGTGGGGATGGAGAAGATGAATCCCGGCTTTTAGGAGCTGATTTTAGAACTTGTGGATGACTTCGATGTTCCTGCTCACCCTTGCTGATAGGCCCTATTAATATTCAAAAGCTGTCACTCGAATTTTGTCTTTGTTCTTTCATAGACTAGACTGCTGGCTGAGGAAACCTGGTTCGTCTGGGTTAGTCTCCTCACATTGTGTGTCTGTGTGGGGGTGGGGAGACAAAGGGAGCTGTGGCTCAAGCTGTTAGGATTCTTTTCCTTAAAATGTTGGGAATTTTTGCAACTTTTTCTCTGTATCATAGGTTAACGTTCGCCTTTGTTGTTAATAGGAGAAATCTCAGACCTGGGCAAGGCCTTTAGTTAATGTACAGCTGCAGAGAATACCATCTAGATTTATGGGAAAGCTTGAGCAATGGCAATTGTTTAATGAAGATCAAGTCCTATTTGATTGACAGGCATGCTATTTCAGACAGGATACGGGTATGTATGTACTCAGGCTGTGTGATTATTGATGAATGTTGATGTGGCAGGGTCTGGAGACATGTACTGTGACTCCAGTAACTGTTGAAAGGTTAGGCCTCCTCCACTGAGGCATTCTGGGTAAGGAACCAGATACAGGTGAGCAAAGGTTTCAGTTCTTCATCCATGTCTGTTTTTCTCTTTCTTGCCTGCCTTCCTCTTTCAATGCTTTCTTCTCATGTGTCTTTTCTCCCTCTTTCTATTCTTTCTCTGCCTCTTTTCCTCTCTTTCCTGACAGGGAGGGTACCCTACCCCATGCCCACTAAATCAGCTGTCACTACCTCTGCTAGTCTTGGGTTGCTCAAGACTCTCTCATGGTGGATGGCATTTAGTGGCTTTTCAATCCTTTCTGGTTTCATTTTGGCCTCTGATTCCTCTGGTTGTCTTAGCCTGATCAAAGACGCACTAAAAAGATCAAAAATTTTCAAGGGCAGAGCCAAGTAAGTGCACAAGGATCAGAGGCCTCTAGACAAGGAGGAGATACAAACATAGGACACTTTTCCAGAGGGCTCTCTTTGCTTCTTATTTGTCATCAGGATCAGAATAACTAAAACATTTCAAAGGAAATAAAAATTCAGAAATGTTCACACAGTGAACTCTAAAGTTGAACTGTCTTCTATCTGAACTATCTTCCATGTAAACCAAAGTGACACGTACAAAGCTGCTTGCTCTGGAAGAGGCAGACACAACCTATTATCATAATGCCAACTCTGTTTTACTCCCCCCCATAACCACATTCTACTCTTAAATATTTAGTTTTTCTTTTATTCTGCTTCTTAAGTTACTCTCTTGGTACTGAATAGGGTGAGAGACATTCTTTTCTCTACTCCTGTTGATATTCATCTGTCTGCCTAAAGTGATTTTTCTTCTTTTTTCTTTTCTTTCTTTTCTTCTTTTTTTGTGATTTACCACCATTTGGGCTAGTGGGTGTAGGGTGTGCTTGTGTGTGTGTGCTTGTGTGTGTGTGTGTGTGTGTGTGCTCGGGTGTGTGCCTGTTCTAACCTCCAAGCACATTGAATGTCTCAGCTTGTGCTTTAGACAGGAGACTGATAGGATAATGATGATGGCATGTTAAATGCTATCTATGTAAATCAGTTCCATCAATGGGTACAAGATTCAGCTACTTTAGGTCTATTTTTTTTGACATACATTTTCATTTTTTTAAGGGGAATGATCTTGGATTGTTACTAACGTACTTTAGGAGAATCTGCATTAGCAGACACATTGCTATTTTGCATAAAGTCATATTAAATTTTGGTATGATGTACAACATCATTTTCTTTCTAAATGCTGCTTTTAACCTCCACACAGTGTCTTTTATATCTATCTTTTGTGAGGGACTAGCTTTTGATGGGAAGGATGAAGATGTTTCCAGTGGCCTCGTTTGACAGGGGAACTGATATTTTCACTCTTATTTGAGTTATGATGTCTTGTGGGTAGTGTCTAAGAAAACAAATGCTTTCAGGTTCTTTATGTTCAGCAAAAAAGCAGACAAGAACACTTGTAATTGGATAGGATTTCATTAAGGATGCGTCTAGGTGCGATGCATCTGTGTTGTAGCTTCCTATAGCTAATGTGAGACATGACACAGGCAATTCCAAGATTATATGACCCTATACTAGTGACTCCAGATAAAGACAATACTTTACTTCATGGCTTCTGGTTCAGTCTACATTTTATAGATGACTTTTCATTAACCTAGATGAGCTACATGTTCATTCCTTGGGTGAGACTCAGTATGCAACTAAAATGAGAGATTGTCTCAGACACTTGAATCTAATGTACATGTTCATTACTATTATCCAGTGGTAACAGGGGTCAGGACAAAGAGCCATGGTAAGCAGCCAGCCTCACCAAATCAATCAAGGAAAGGAGGTGTTTTGTTAGGTGTTATCAACAGAAGGAGAAGTGGGGGGGGGGTGAGGAGGAGGAGGAGGAGGAGGAGGAGGAGGAGGAGGAGGAGGAGAAAATAGTTTCTGGAGAGGCAGAAACAGCAGGTGTCTCCTACAGTTCCTAAGACAGGAGAATGAGTACTGTTTCCATGTCACTACCTTGCTCTGGCCATGTGCTATATATTGTCATGGACATATGAAAGGTCCATTTCTAGCTGGCAAATGTAGTTGGTCTCATCCTTCTGCTCTTAGTTGGTTGAAAAAAACCCATTTAAAATTTATTTATTTATTTATTTGTGCAACGAATTTCAATTATATTCTTTCTCCTTGATCCCTTCACATTTTTTTACCCACAAAACTTCACATTCTTTCCCTTCTCTCCCTAAAAAGAAATAAACACAAAACCACTGAAAATCAAAACAAAACAAAAACCCTCAAGAAGCCAAATGCTAAACCAAACCAAACAAAAAAGGCATACAGAAAACATGAGTCTGTTTTGCATTGGCCAACTACTCTTGGAGATTTAGCCTGCCCTGTGTGGTTGGTATATCAAGCATCATTCTGTTAAAGAAAACTGATTTTTCCCTTTCTCAGAAGGCATCAGTTACAAATAGATACTGGGTCAGAGGTAGGACTCTGCTTGTTTCCCCTTCTGCAGTCTGGAACTTTGCGTGTACACTGACAGCTATGCATCTGCAGAGCTCAGTTCCCCTCCATAGGCTTCTTCTCATTCTACCTGCACTATCTCTAGCCTGTTTTCCACGATTCTCAAGGTCTGTAGTTGATGTGGGCTGAATCCTGTTTGTTCATTGTTCAACATAACAATGTGAGTAGACATATTTCCAAAAAAAGAAGAAAATAAATAAATTGCTAATTGACCATTAGAAGAAGTGCAAAGGGCTGGGGAGTGTAGCTCAGCTGATAGGGTGACTCTAGAGCATACAAAATCCCATCCCCAATATTGTGTGAACCAGCACACACACCTCTAGTCCCTAGGAAAAAGTCAAGAGGATCAGGAGTTGAGGGTTATCCTCAACTACATAACAAGTTTAAGGGCAGCCTGGACTACAGGATATTGTTCTGTTTAGAAAGAAGAGTGGAAGAGAGAGAGAGAGAGAGAGAGAGAGAGAGAGAGAGAGAGAGAGAGAGAGAGAGAGAGAGAGGAGGGAAGGGGATAGAGGGAGGAGGAAGTTAGGAATGGGAAGCTTAGGACACTTGGTGCACAGATGATTTGGGAGATCAGCAGATTAGAAATGGTCTCTACCCTACAGTGGAAAATAGCAGAATAGTGAAGCCAAGACAGTGTAATGCAGCATTTTGCTTTCTCCATACTAGCTTGGAGATAATTGTCTGTTGCTCTTTTTTTTTTTTAGCATGCCGAGATTTGAGAGTCCGTTAAGGGGATTTGAATGATTTTAGAGTTTAACTTGAGAGCAATCTTTAGGGGTGAGACTGGCTCAGTTTTCCCTTATTCCACAGAGCCAGGGTTGTGGATGACATGCTTGTGGAGAGATAGCCCAAGGTTTCTTCTCAGCAGCTTGTAGAGGATTGCATGGGGCTAGAGGGGAAGCGGGCCCGCAGGTGGTACAGAGGGCTCTGTCTCCTCCACCAGGCTGTTACAGTGAGTTTTGGCTGAGCCTGTGATTCGAGCTGCCCATTTTGGATTTGGCTGCTCTGGGCAGGCATTGTGCCTCTGCTGGTTTGTGTTAGAATACAACACATGGACTCAGCAGTCAGCCAGGTGCCAACCATGTAATCCGACACCATATGTTCCCAAGTCAGGAGAGGAGAGAGAAGATTTCTTTTTTTTTAATGTGTGTATGACTTTGGAAGTAGGTCAATTGCATTCGTCTACATTTTTCTATCCTAGAGGTTACAAGTGCAAAATGGCTCTTGAGCGATTTAGAGGGTCACTTGTGGTGAAATGACAAAGTGTGAACTTCCTGTCTACATGATGGTGCACAGAACACATTCCTAGAATACTTTTACCACAGCTCAAAAAAAAAAAAAAAAAAAAAGTTTCTGAGAATGTCTCTTACGACAATACTTTAATAATGAATTTAAAGTGTTCTTCTGAGAGGAAATTGGTTCTGCTCATTTTATCAATGTCTTCCTCTATCTACCCAGATGTTGATTTGCCTGTGCGATTTAACACATAGTGATGGATGGAGTCAACTGTACCATTTCATGGCTGCTTTTTGTTCTTCCAGTTTAGAAATGAAATTCAAACTATTGCTTACAAAAACAGAATCTATTGGATTTGAGGCATTTAGGCAATGCGAGTGGATGACAGTCTTTCAGATGGTTGACAGTGCCTAAGTTTCCTCAGAGCCAAGGTACCCTGACATATTTACAAGCTTTATCTTCATGTCTGAGCAGACCCTTTTATCTGGACTCTCATCATCCACCTCACAGTTAGGTGGTCAGATGAGCACTCTACCCTGTCAGCTCCCATTAGTTCCTCCTCTTCACCCTGTTGTTGCTCCGGAAGCTGCCCAGCATGGGTGACGACATCCCCTTATCCTACCCTGGTGTTCCCTTGAGTTTGGCTAGTAAGGATCTCCTAGCTAAGGAGATTGGGAAGATAATAGAAGGGAAGTGAACTTGAACTAGATAAGGCAGTGTGGTCCATAAATCCATCCTCTGTGGTCATTAGCTGTGCTCTCTGAGAAAGCTGCTAAGCAGCCCCTGATTATCAAAATCTTCTTGTCACAATGGAAAAGGTTTTGTCTACTTCTTGGGTAATAGTGAGGGGAATAAAATTAGATAATTGTCAGAGTTAACAGGGTAGAAGCATATTTTCTTCCTTGTCTTCTGCGTCTTGTCACAACTAAGCAGGTGGTTCTTTGTAATCTATTCTCTAGTGCAATTGGGATCTGTACTCCAACATCACCTTATCTTACCTGGGAGGTCACCAGGATGTAATGGGTTCCATACCATGGCTACAGATAGCTTTTTATTTTTAAGAGTATGCTTTACCCTGACAAAGGAAGAATAGGTCAGGAACTTCTAGGTTTCCACCAATTTGTCTAATTAAAAATAAATTATTTTAGTTTCTACAGAATTTTGAATTTTATCAAATACTCTTTTAGTGTATATAGCTCATGTGATTTTATTCTTTGGTTATTGAGGTAGGAAATTGCATGCATAGATTTCCTGGTGCTGAATTGGTCTTGTGTGTATGGAGTGTTGTTTTCATTAGCCATTTAGTTTTCTTTGTGGATATTCACGATTGCACCTGTGTTTACAGATGAGCTTGATGTGCAGCCTGGGACATAATCTTTACCAGATGCAGACTCTCATCTGTGGGCTTGGAGAAAGGAACTGGGAAGGTTCTCACTTTTAATCTCTGTGCAGCTTAACTAGCTTTGAGATTACTTGGTATTATGTATGAATTACTGTTTGCATTTTTTGTTTGTTTGCTGGCTTCAATACTTTTTCTCTCTTCTAGAAAATTGGTCTGTCACAATGTTTGCTTACTGGAATCAGTTTGATAATTTATATTCTCTTGAAATTATTTACTCAGATTTGAAAATTTATTCTACCAGATTACCACATTGGTGTTTTCTAATGGATCTGTTGGTATTCAGTTTTAGTGGATCTTTGACAATTGCCACTTTTTACTTCATGCATTTATATTTTCTCCTAGATTGGATAAACAAATTGGTTTGTTGGTTTTGTAAAAATTTTGAAAAGCCATCTTTTTTGACTTGTTCACTAATCCTGTAGTTGATGAGAATATTACCGACTTCGATATATTTTTTATACAACTGATTACTTTGAATACTTTTATTATTTTTTATTGATTTGTTTAAAAAGTATATAATTATATGCAAACAATAGCATTTAGTTACTTACTATTCTTAGTATCTGAATCTATTATTTTGTTGATTTTACATACTGATTTAAACTTTTACAAGATTAAACAAAAAGATTTAAAAGAAAAAACCACCAATATCTTCATCTTCTTGTTGATTTTAAAGGACTTGCTTCATTGTTTAGTTAACAGGATTCTTAATCTGGGAGTTAAACAAGTTCTATTTTTAAAAAATAAATTTTCTTTTTGTTAGAGATGGTTTTAAATTTTATGAAATGCTTTTTGGCAGTGTTCTTGGTGTTTATTTTCTCCTCTGACTTACTAGCACAATGGATGTTATCACTGAATTTTTGTAACATTGATATATTTGTTAATTCTTGTAATGAATCAATTTGTTTAATGTACTACTATATTCTCATTGTTACCATTTTGTTAAAATTTTATATTAATATATCAAACAGATTTGTCTATACATTTTCCTTATGGATTTTGGTATTAAAAATTTAATTCTTAGTGGATTTCTATTAGATTTATCGAGGACCATGCCACAAATTAAAGTCCCAAATGGCTCCTTTATGTAAATATCTAACACTTACTTTGTTTCTATTTTTATAAATATTTTTCAACCACAATGAATATTCTTCCTAACCTATCTTGTTTCTTAGGTCTCAGATCATTTACCATTTACTAATAGAATCTCTGTGACACCTTGAATAGAGAAAATCCTCCTCTTGTATTTCTTCACAGTGTCTTTAATACCTAGAACTTACATACTGTGTTTATATGATTCATGTTTGTCATATCTATGATACATAGGAAGTACCATAAAGCCAGGGATTGCATCTGATATTGCTCACTATTAAATCAAGGATTTGTAGAACATTAACTAGTGTTTCTCCAAATTCTATCTCACTGATAAAGGTAACAGCTTCATTACATAGAAAAGGTTTCTGTCTCGTTGACTGTTTGTGTATGCTGAGATACCAAATTCCTTAGTCAGAGCTGGGGCTGAATTGAATTCTTTTCATATTTCAGAAAGAAAAATGTATTGGAAGTTGAAATGCTAGAGGAGGGAAACCTGCACATGAGTTAGAAAGGCTGAAATCTCTACTAGGGAAATGGAGGCTGAGGCCCTGGAACTGATCACGAGATGGGGGTACCTACATCGCCTTAGAGAAATGGTCTTTTGTATAGAATTCTTTGTAATAGGAGTCTTATCATAACTTCAAGATCTTCAGCAAGCAATACTCATCAAATGCTTATTCTTGAAGAGATTTTTAGGGAAACATATTTGTGGAGCTAAAACAAAGTTATTCAGCAAACACAAAGCTATTCATTGTGGTCTGATCTTACTGCCAATGTTTTCTTTGAGTATAGGCTTCCATTTTTCACTGATGGCATGACTGTGGAGGGGATAAGAGTAAAGTTTCTTATATGACACAGAAGTTACTGTATTACCCACAGTCAGTATTATTTTCAACAGAATATAGAAAAGAATAATATTGCTTTTCTTGTAAAGTTGTTGTGAGAAACATTTGTGTAAGGTTGTTGTGAGAAATAGATGAGAATAGAGTGTGAGAGCACATAAACACACACACACACACACACACACACACACACTCATAGTCAGTCATCTTTCATTGTGTCTCCTGAACATGAATTCTGTATCTGCAGACTCTACCAACCTCAAATTCAAAAGAAATACTTTTTGCCACTGTTTCCTGCTTCTCACAACAATTCACATAGTTCTAGTACTGTATGCATTATATCAAGGAATCTGCAGGTAATTTAAAGTCTTTGAGAGGCATGGAAAGGTTCTGTGCAAATATGGCATTGTTTTATATGAGAAACTTGTGGATCCATGCCTCCCAGTGTCTACAGTGGGCATCTTCGGACACATTATCATGGATATTGAAGGAAGATGGCATGCATGTGCATGAAAATTATTAGTAAAATTTTGTGTGAATTTTTTCTCTCTCCCTTTTTAGAGAATTAAGATATTGAAAAAGCATATAATAGGACTTAGAATGATAATCATGAGGCTGATCTTTTCCATGTGTAGATGCCTATGAAGAAACTCTCTGTGATCCTTAAACATGTATACATACTAGCTTAAAAAAAAAGAGGAGGCAGAAGGCTTTGTTGGGACCCATGGTCCCTGTTAGATCATTTTTCTTTGACAAGTATCAGTTAGTTACATAAGGCTGGAGAGATTGGTTTTGACCTTACCATGTTGTTTTGAGGATGATCTGAGCTGAAATACATAGTCACATCTTGGTCACTGTGAGAATCAAATGCAGTCACTCAGTCCTATTACTATTCATATCATTAGCCCACACATTTGTTTTGTAGCAAGGAGGCAGGAAAGGGCTTTCCAGTCCTTCAGTTGAGTGCCTCTTCCCATTGCTCCTTGCTGGGAGGCACCAAGGAGGGACACTTGCTTTGTCTTTTCATCCTCATTGAATGCTCTGTTGTGAGGCCCTAGTTCAGAAAGAAAAAATTGCTATTTTGATTTCTACCCTGCTCCTTCCATGCTCCTGCTTTCTCAGTCCCTTTAGAATTTCCCTAGTTCTCCCGTGGCAGAAAATGAGTCAGAATGGCAAATGAAACATGCAGAAGACATAAATTCTAGGCATAAAAGATATATCAAATATACATCTATCAATTGGCTTTATGCTATCTGAGTTGCCCCCAGGGTGTCAGTGGATCAGGTGAATGGATTTCTGCTACCGTGGGTAATTCCATAAGGTAATAGGGTGGGCTCTAATGTAGTAGAGATCCAATATTCTCCCAGTTATATATCATGGTTTAAAAGGGGGATTTGTATATTTTGATTTTGTGAGTCAATGAAGTTGAGTCCCTAAGGCACCCTTGGAGCTCAGCTGCTCTGAGACCTTGCAGACACACTGGCTCAAGGCCAGGAGTACAGCCTGAAAAAATTCTATCTACCTAGACTCCAAAGACCAAGTCCAGAGAGGATCAGTCCTGTGGCTCCAGAGAAAGCTCAGGGTAGAGAAAATTACCATATAAATATTACATATTCCTTTCCATTTAATTGGCCAGTTAACGATTATACTGAAGGGCAAATTTGTCTAACCAAGTATGTGGGGGGGCAGGGTAGAGAATCAAGCTGTTTGATTGACTGGTAAAACGCAACAAGAAGAGCGTAGTCAATTACTTCTGCTGACTGTGATGACGTAGTTTGGTGATGATGTGAGAGTAGGAAGGGGGCTAGAAGAGAGCCAGGGAGAATAACTAATACCACTGAGCTGACATTTTATTTCCTAGGCATTTGTCTGAGCTCAGAAACCCACATTGCCCTTCCATCCCCATCAGCTAGGAACTAAAATTACTCTGTTTTATAGTTGAAGAAATTGTGGCACTGAAACGTTAAACAGCTTGCCCAAGACACACCAAATTAGTGGCAATGAAAGGATTCGAACCCCTTCTTAACCATCACAAATTGCCACCCTCAAAGGAGAAAAAGTTCTACTCAATTTGAGGTGTCATTTTCCAGGCTCCAGGGAATTTGATAATATAAATTCCTGTTTGATGGGAAACGAGAATGTTAGAAATTTGTGTCAGAAGCAAGATAGAACTTCCAGATAGGCCAGCATGGGATTGCTTCTACAGCTTGGCAAAATTTGTACATGGTACAGAAAAACGTGTTTTGACCTTCCTTTAGATAAAAATTTTTGTTAGCAAAATCCATATTGGGACGAGAGCCCAAGTGCAGTTATTAGATGATGTTTGATAAGCTAGCTTAGATTTAAGAGATTTTAAGAGTCCAAAAATAGGGACCACAGAAGGATACTGAGCTTGATTTGATTGAGGCAAAGATGTGCTAAGCAGGCCTTATCTCTGCGAGCCTGGGGTCCAGCACATATCATGCATGCAATGATAAGAAGGATTCAGTAAATGTGTTTTTAATATCCAATTCATTCTTCCCACCAGGACTAAGTTTTATTCTGTAACTGCTACTTCATGCAGACATTTAGGGTCAGCTAACAGCTAATCTTAACCCCAGAGCCCACGTATTGGTCTGATTGGGCAAAAGTCGTTTTAATGCCACTAGCCTGTGATTGGTTCAACAGCGGCCATGTGACCCAAGAGTGGCCAATGAGAGAAAATGTCGAGAGAAAATGTGAGAAGGAGGGAGAGAATAGTTAGCACTTCAGGAATTTTTTTTCTTTTATTTGTGAAGTAAATCCCAGAAAGAGAGCATTCTTCTCTTCCCTGGGAACTTGTTCCCTTGTGACATCATATATCACAGTGCTTTAAGCTATAAATTTCTCAAAGTTCCAATTAACATCAGCTTTGCAGGAGAAGGGCTAATTGATCACAGCCAATAGTTCAGAGGTAGGGCAGTTCCAGCGTCCTTACCTCTTTTCATGTAACTACTATGTATATTCTTTCTTCATGGGGACCAGACGAAAGCAGCCCCATGACACATCTCTTCACTTAGTAGTGGCAGAGACAGAAGACTGGGCAATGTCCTGTCTTGGAATCCTTTATATAAGTAGGGAAAATACTTTAGGAAGGCTCAGAGCTGACTTCCTCTTAAATTGCCAAGATTTTATGGCACATGCAGTTTTAACTAGCTGTGGGCAGACCAACAGATGCAACCATACTTGGCTAGTTATTAATCATCTCTGATTGGGAAGAGCCAGATACATGAAAGGAGCTGATCTTGTGTTAAGATGTAAGAAGGAAAACAAGGTGACATTGGGTAGAGTAGAGACCCCAAAGCCTCCATCCATTGTTATCAGTGTTGGTATAGTGAATGAAGTCAGGTTTAGAGATGGCAGAATGATCTGAAAGTCATTTGAGTGTTCTCTTTGTTTCATTTTTGGCATGGTAGCATCTTAAAAAGTTAGAGAGAAAGGAGCTTTTGACTCATTGAGTGATAGTTTAAATATACGATCCATGTTTTCATATTTGCACAGTGAGCTCCTGAACTCGCCAAACTGTCTCCCCAGCCTTTTGTTTCTCTCTTTTGAGGACAGCTGAGCCAAGAAAGCCATACTTGCTGGCCATTGAATTTTCCTATCAAATTCTAGAAGCCTCTTACCACAGACTCTTAGGATTTCAAGGGATCCTTAAGGCCAGGGCATCCAACCTCTCATTTGGACCCTTGAGACCTACAGTAGAAGTTGTAGCAAGATATCCTTTGTGAAATTTGGTTATGTGCTGGGAGTATGTATGAGGGTGTTTACAGCTCATCTACCACACAAAGAAAGGAGAACCACGTTCACACTTGAATAATTTATTTGAATTATCACACATATATATGAAAGAGCACTGATCTTGCAACTGTATTGATTTCCAACAGAAAATACCTTGATGAAATATGGTTGAGTGACCAGAGGGCAAAAGGAACATTTTCAGGACCAAGGAACTCCTTCATATCCTTGCTAGATGTTAGCTTTCAAAAAACCCACATCCCTAATTCTTCTGTTTTATTTTCTTCCCTTACCGTGTATGTGTGTGTGTGTGTGTGTGTGTGTGTGGGTGTGTGTGGGTGTGTGTGGTGTGTGCAGGCCTGGCAGGAAGTACCTTTACCTGTTAACATGTTACTGGTCCCATGATTCCCAGAGTCACTGCTATGATTTTGTCCCTGTTGGAAGTCACCTAAGGAGAATCACTCAGCATATACTGCTTTGTGCCTGGCTTTATTCTGTCCATGTAATGCTGGTGAGATTTAGTGATATTGTTATGTGGGCTCTGGCTGTTCACATTCATTACTGCATAGTTTTACAGTGTTTGGACATTCCATACTTTGTTTTGGTGATGTGCAATCTCTTTGGTTTCTGCCTGGGCCATTCATCACAATGTCTCTATGAAAATTCCTGAGCAAGTGTTTGGTGTACAATTATTTTCTTACTTTGTGGGACAGATATGGGAGCAGTACTTGAATTGAATGTGATAGAGACTTGGATGTCTTAGTTTCAGAATCTACTGCCAAATAATTTTCCAAAGTGTGTATCTGACAAAGATTCTGCTTTCCTTTTGAAAGGACAGTAGCTATTGGCAACAATGGAATGGATTTTTGTAAGAGCTGTTGTATTAGGGTTTCTGGAGTCAGAAACAGCTTGTTACTAAATCCATTCATTCAGCATATCCAAACTGAGCACATACTATGCATCTGACAAGATGCCAAGTCTGACAAGATGTTAAGTCTTCCTGGACCAAATGGAGTAATAAAGAAAGAAAATTTAAGTCTACAATCATATCAGTAACCTTATATTTATAAATTGATACCTGTTACAGTGGAAATGTATAGAATGCCATAGAAAGACAGACTCATGGCCTCCTAGAAGAAAACATTTTTAAAAAGGGACCTTTCTCTAACTGAAATAGCCTTAATTGTGTGCTGTCAGGTTGGGGCCTAATTAATCACTGAGTGTAGTGTGGTATTGATGAATTGCCTGGGTGCTCTTTTACTGGTATAAATCTTTGATTTAGTGATTGCTACTCTCTGATTCATACCTTACTACCCCCATGATCAATATGTATGATGGATGGCTGGTTTTCAAGAACCACCCACGTGGAAATGCAGCTTTACACAAACAGCTTATGTGTATATGAGTTAGTGCCCAAGATAGATTCCTACCACAAGGCAAAGGGTGAGGTAATATTATGTCTGAGGAGGAGGGAGAGATGGGAGGTGGAGCTGGGAAGGCATCTTGAGAAAATGAAGCATTAAAACCAGAGAATCCTCCCTCCACAGTGAGTCTTTTTCTGCTTTCTCTCACCTCAAGTCTCTCAGCTCAAGGGTCCGACATTGTTTGGGAGAGGCTAACAGTCCCCAGCCACAGGAGAAACACATCGCAGTATCAATATCATATGTGATTGACTAGTTCTGAATGTCTTTGCTTTCTGAGAGAGTTCCTATTGCACTGTGACCATAAGGGTAGGGTGACTTGTGGATTTCTAGATGTTGATGACTGGTTCAGTCACTAAATCTAGGACTGCTTACTGAACACCAATCATACTCCAAGCCCTAAGGTAGGCACTGGAAATATACTTGTGAGAAAGACAAATATTATTACGTTGACCCACAAGGAACATTTTTCTGTAGAAAGAGATGAGGGCAGCTGGCCTTCCTTTGCTTCCTTGTGGGTATGTAATACCACTGTCTCTTTGAACTTGTTCAGACTCCTTGTTCTAATGCACCCTGCCTTCCTTCCCTCCATCCCACACCCGTCTTTCTCTTTATGTCATATAGATTCGTTGTTCAGTTTACTTATCTGTGAAACTTTGACCTCTCAAACTGGGAAGTCCAGATGTATGCCCCCTGACCATAGAAGATAAAGGCCAGTTCTGGAGATAGAGGCCAGGGTCTTTGTTGTCCTCTGACTGTAGTACTTGTGACCTGCTGTACCAAAGGGGGCTGTGTTCAATTTCCACTAGCTTTTGTCTAGAAGACACAAACATAGGTACATTAAAAAGGCTTGTCACTGTACCCTTGTCTTTCTTAGAAAGAAGCGGGAAAAGACCTAACAGTGTTTTGATTGGGATTGCAGTGAAACAAACGGTTCAGTATGATGAAAAATTTAGTGAAAATGAGTTGATATAAAATGGTCATGTAGATCGGCACCACTATGAAAATAAGTTTACATCCTATTATTGAATGAAAGAATAGGTCAAAGAATAGTGTGCTGACTTAGGATTTCTGGCATGTAGTAGAAAGGCATCTTGTGAGTATTGTTCAAAACAGACCTGAGCTGATAGGTTCTTATCAGCAAAGCAGGCATACAAACAATGTTCCTTAAAACAGGCATACAAACAATGTTCCTTAAAACAGGCATACAAACAATGTTCCTTAAAAATAAAAAGCTGGAGAGATTCCTTAGCAGATAGAAATACTTGCTACCTAAGTCTGTGACCCACATCTAATCCCTGGAACCCCCTGAAAGCGCAAGGAGAGAAGCAACCCCACAGAGTTGTCCTCTGAACTGTGAACATGAGCCTGGGCACCTCCCCAGGTTCAACCTCCCTCCCTCCTTCTCCTTCCCTCTCTCCCTCCCCCTCTCTCTTCGCTCCCTCTTCCCTCTCTTTCTCTCACACACATTCAATAATAATTAGAGTAAAATAAAAAACCAAAAGTGTATTTACAGGTTAGCTGTGGCAACACATGCCTATAATCCTAGCATTTAGAAGACAGGGTTAGAGAGTTTGAGGCCATCCTGGGCTACATAACTAGTTTCAAGCCTGCCTGAGCTACAGGGTGAGACTCTAACTCTGAAACCAAAAGAAAAGGAGAGAAGGAAAGAATTAAGAATAAAAGGAAGGAAGGAAAAGAAGGTACATGAAATATTTTGCCCTGGGAATGTAGCTCAGTTGTAGAGCACTTGCCTACCACTGTGAATAAAAATCAAAGATAAAATATAATTTTAAATGGCATATTTTCACATAATTTGATGTTTTTACTTAGGACCTATTTACTTGCACATTCCTGCCCAATACAAGTTATTTCCATTTTTATTTTAGTTATTATTAATATTAATTTCCAGGATTTTTGTTTGTAGCCTAGGCTGACTGGGCTCTCACTATGTGGCTCAGACTGGCTTTGAACTCTTCATCCTTCTTTCTAGGCATCCCTCATACTGAGATCCCAGAAATACAGTACCACTCTTTCCTGTTTTAAACAACATTGTTCCAAATAAGAACACTTCTTATCTGTTTCAAGGGAGGCTGGAAAGTTTGCTTTCCTGGGATTTGTTCTTCCTTAGTAGGCGAGAGAATTGAGAGCTGCAAACTCTGGATAGGCAGAGAGTCTACACAGCCTGGAGGGTTGATTCAGCAGAGAGTCCCCTGGAGAAATCTGAGTGATTCTGCTCTCTCCTCCTGGGAAGGGGCTTGGTTTCCCTCTTTTGAAATGAGGGGAAGCTGCTATTACCACCGAGGCTTCCCCTGCCTTTTCTGCCCCATCTTGCCCAGGTAGATTTCTTGCTTTATCTGGCACCCAGTAGAGCTCTGTTGAACGGAGAGGCCTCTCTGTTCATCACTCTCATCCAATTAATTGATAAAAAATTAATAATTTAATTTTAGGGATGGGAATTACACACCATTCTCTGAGGCTCCTGTTCACTAGGTATCTCAGAGTTGCCAGTGCACACAATCAGCTGAAGGGAGAGATAGACCATTTCTTCCAATTTATGAGCATCTTTGAATGGAGGACAAGGCTACATGGGTCTCTCTAAAAACTAGGAGCTGAGAGGAAATTGGTAGTTTGAAAAAAATCACATCACTTCCCTCTGTGCTTGTGGCTATATTTGAGAATTTGTCAACCTACTTACTTATTTTAACTCTGGACTACAAACATCTGACAAGACTCCACTGATGTGAGATACGTGTCAGAGAATTCTCTCTCATGCTTTCAATGGTTGGGGAACCTTTGGCTACCACACATTCACCTGTGGAACTGACGAAATCAGGGAGTCAACCTTCTAGGGTTACTGTGACCATCAGCAAGCTCGCCTCACTTGGGCTAAGCTCTGCCAGTCTGCAGGGACTGAGAAAGTGTTTGCTGCAATGCTGGTGATTGTTGTTCTGGACTAAGTGACTGTGAATGAGCTAACACTAACTGAAGCAGGAGGCATGTGTTTCCTCATGAGGTATATCAGTTTAAGAATGAAGATTTTTTTTTTTTAATTTGCTCATTAAAAGCAACCCTGTAATATTGTAATGTAAATCTTGTATCTAAGAAGGTTTGTCTACATAGAGAAATCATATATTATCAAGTTGCCTTTCTCAGTCACAATTTAAATGACAAATTTTAATATTATTTTATTATGTTCTCAAAATCAGATTCTTAGATCAAAGTGGTCTTTACCCATGTCAAACAAATCAAAGTATGTCAGTGTACCTTGAAACTGGCAGTTGAGCTAATCCTAAAATGATACAGGGATTAGAATTAGACTCTTGGGTTTTATTCATGTAAGTTCATGAAGAGATGTAAAGTTATTTTTAAGTATCTTAAAGCTCCTTCAGTTTATAGTAAATGCATAGTAATTGCTTGATTCTTAGTGTTCACGCACCATTTGTAGCCCATTTTTTTTAGTGTAGAGGAGATGTCTAATACACATTGAAGGAAGGATGGTAGACATATTTGAGAGAACAGGTTTTTTTTTTTTCCCTTGGAGGGGGGAGAAAAGAAGAAAGATGGTACGTCTATAGACCAGCATTTCATATCAGCTCACTTTGCCTCCCACAAAGGTGATAAAAATCATTGTTTGACATTTGTTTCTCTACCAAACTGTACCCAAGAGGGTAGATCCAAGTACTCACTGAGCTGACTAGAGTGAGTAGAGGTCGAGAAGACTGCACAATAGACTGCTGTTGATCCTTGCCTGGGAAAACAAGGGCTCCAAGTTCAGCTCCTCAGGGTCTGGAGGCTCCCTCCGCATTCTGTGCATGCAAACAGAAGTTGATCGACATGAAAAGCAAAGCCTGTCAGGAAGAGCGCGCACCCCCAGCTTCTTGCCCAAAGTTCTTGTGTTTTATTTAAGAAGGTCACTTTTCATTTTACAATTTGAATTTTTTTGCTGTCACTCCCCTTCTGCCCCTAGGCCCTGCTTCCTCAGCCGTGGAGGGAGCCCAGAGTTCAATTATTTGGGTGACAATATTTACCAAGTGTGTTGTAAAGTAGTGATGGAGGGCAGCTTAGGGAAAATTAGTGTGTCCCTTCAAAGCCTGGATTGGTCTGACTGGCATACAGAATGAAGCTATGAGCTCAGAATCTGAAGACGTAGATTCCGACTTTCCTATCTTTCATCCTGCCCCAAATGTTGACACATCTAAATCTCACAGCCTCTGTACCAGGAAGAGTGGATCTGGGCAGCAGGGAGGAGGTGGGGCTGTGGATGGAGGGATGGGAGTGTGTTTGTTGGGAGCCTGTTGGGAGCCTGTGGAGAACGGAGGATCCTCAGTGGTTTCAGGGAAGAAGGAAGGCCTTCTCTCCTCAAGTATCCTAAATAGGAGTCACACTCATTGATATAGAGAGAGGCCACTTCATTCATAAAAGGAGAAAAAAGAGTAAAGCAATGAATGAGAAGCAATCTGGATGTTTTTACTTCTCTCTTCCAAGAGAAAAGATAGTGTGAAGCAGTTTGATTATGAGGAAGCCTCTGAAATGGATAAGAAGAGCCAGTTGTACCCAGATAGTCTGGGACACAGTTTCCTAGCCAACAGAGCTTTCTTGACAGATGCAAAAGCAATGGCTACATAAACTTTCTCAAGGAGGGGAGAAACAGAAAGCAAGAAACGCTCTTGCAGTAAGAAAAACATAATAAATCCAAGAGCTACACACAGCCTGGGGGTTTTATAGCCATAGCTAGGCATAAAGGAATGGCTGGACTTAACTAAAGCTGTTAATTACCTGGGTTAGATCAAAAGCCCACGTAAGGGAATATATTTATGATGCACCTTACATGATGTACTTCAACTCCTTACCTTTTTTTTATTAATTGGTTTGATTAAATAGATTTAAAGAGCCTAGGCAAAGCCTTTTAAATCATATTCCATATTGATCTAATGAAATAGTCAATAAATTTACCAACATAGCCCCTTTCCTTTATATGGTCTAGAGGAAAATGCTCTGGTGAATGGTTATAACTCAACTCCAAACCCCACTGCTGTCCCACACTGACTCGTAGAGATCCAAAGTATGCTGGGAAAATCTTTTAGGCCATTTATGGGAGTGCTTGAATAAGTGACTTAACATCTATTTGCAGGCTACTCACCACTTTCCGTCCACCCCCACCTCCATCCCTGCATTGCTTCATGGTACACTTCCTTTGAGCCAGACGCGACTGGGTAACTTACACATTCTGGGCATCTTTGCTTACCTAATACCTGTCACCATCTGTTATCACCCCTACTCTTAGTTCCATAACACTAGTCATATTTCAGAGGCTATGGCTTTTATGCATTTGCTCATTTAGTTATGTAAATATTGACAAAATGAGGATCATAAACACAATCAGATGTGCTCAGGTAAATAACAATTCCGCAATGGGGCTTCTTTAGACTCTCAATAAATCTGGACTCAATCATAGACAACTTTCTTAAAATAGCTTTTATTTTAGTTTAATAGTGTCCCTTAGTTGACCTTCTAGAGCAAAGAAGGAAGCTGAGATGGGAGAGGGGCATGTGGAGGAGGGGTATTTTATGGGAGATTCAGAGACTCTGACATTTCCTTACATTCTTCCCCTGCGTGTTAAGCAGGGTGCCATTGAGGGCAGGCCAGAGCATTTGTGTAGGCTGTCTTGATCCTCTGATTCCTAACACAGGGAACTATAACCTAAATTGGTTCCTAGGCAAACCTAACACCTGGGTATCAGCCCTTTTCAAGCTAGCTACTGATCTGAGTATGTCCAGAGCAAGGCAGGTACCTATCTGACCATCTGAGCTATTTTGTACTGTACTTTGGTTTTCTAGCCACAAATAGTTGCCTCTTTCAGATAAGAGATCTTGAACCTTCTCATTTAAGGGCTGAGGGAATCATGGGTGCTCTTTGTAGAGTAAACTTGGTTCAGCTTCACTTGTCTAAAGATTTTGCTCTAGTATTCTTTTATCTTTAGTTAATTATCCTGAAAGCAGGGTAAAAACTGTTCTGGGGACAGAATTTGTTTGCTCTTTGGTATCAAGTTAGGACAGAGGTAAATGTAAAAAATCCTTACTGCATTCAGACAGGGCAGTGTTACTAATTTTGTTGAATGTAGGTAATTTTTGCTTGGTTGGTCTGTTTTCTATTGTGATAACAGAATACCTGAGACCAGTGGGTACTTGACAAAGAATAAAGATGGATTTTTCTCATAGCTCTGGAGGCCAATAAGTCCTGTCATCTCACACGGTCCCTCTTGTGTCACATGAACATGGGAGAGGAAGTCACATGAGTGAGACAGAGCAGATATTTCCACTTGCATCCTTCCTCATCTTAGAGCGCCAGCCATCACAGGGTACCCATGCTCACAACTATCATCTTATCCTAGTCACCTGTAAATTGCATAAACATAAGAACTTGGGAATTAAGTTTCCCAAACAGAAGGTTTTAGTGAGTATATGTAAGGCATAACATCTGACCCCAAGGAAGAAGGAAAAAAAAAAAGCCATGGACCTATGTAGTAAGTAACTTAAACAGTTCATTCTTAGGATTAATGTCCAGGTATCAGCTGTGATTATGGTATATCTGAGTTCTGAAAGATGACCTGGCTGCTTTGGGCACTATTCTGATTTATTTTACTTTTATGCACCTGGCATCTTAATCTGATTTAATAGATTTACTGGTGAGTATAAGACAGAGAACAGGACTCACATCTTGGAAGATGAGGCTGGTGAAATGTGACTGGGTCTGGGTTCGATTTGAAGGAAGACTTGACATTCTGTTGCTGAGCTCAGGAAAGTCACTGCCTTAGTGTTTGTTCTCCATCAGAGCAGGCTGCAGACAGAATGGTACTGCAGATGAACCGCCGCCTTTGTTAACTGGAGTATTGAACTCACTCATAGTGTCAGAGAAGCCCCTGTAATTGAGACTCTCCCCTCTCCTCCCCCTTTCCACCCTCATTCCATCTTCAATTATCTGGGTAATTTGGTCCTGAGGGCACAAATTCCTTTATAACACAAATCCATTATGCAGAGAATAGTCATCAGGAAATGACTCAGATTGCATCCCAGACTCAAAGCCTAAGATTTTGGAGCTGATCTGGTCTCCCATTAAGCAGGCCCTGTTCTCCAGTTTCCATGCAAGCCTGGAGGCTGGACATGCAAAACTCCTTCCTCCATCCTTCTTTGTTTTATCGAGAGCTGTCTGTAGGGAAGCTCCACACTGGTGCTGGCTGGCTATGGCGTCTGCCCAAGGCCACTGTCACTGCCAGCTTTGCTTGGCCTGTGTAAATGCATTCATTCCAGTCAGGGATTGCTGCTGCCAGGCAGGCAGGCATATGTTTTCGCCTTGTCTAGCCATCTCCAGGAGCCAGAGACCTAGGACTTTTAATTCCTCCAAACCTCAGGCCTTCTGGTAGAGAGCTGGTTTTCATGACTGTGCCCTGATGGGAGTTGTGTCTGTGTTGGTGAAGGTCCATGAGCTGCCTGCCTGAGGGCCCACAGGGCACTCAAACCAAATGCAAATATTTCCAATTTAGGCTTTGGAACAGGACATTTGTTAGTGTTCTGGGTAAATTCATTTATCTGGCTTTATTTTTTCTGGTTTCCTGGAGCTACTTAGCTTCAGTTTGGTATGTACTATACCTCTTCTTTGCATTTCTTTCCATTGGTGGTTATTGTCCAATAAATGATGCCTGTGGTGGTGAATGGGCACTTCCTAGCAGGGTCTTGGATTTTGACTTTATGGAAACATGTGTTTATTGCTTTTTATTGTCTTCTCTCCTAGTTATGTGCATGCACCAGGACTACAGAGATTCCCAATGTCTGATTTCTGTTGTCTCTCTACTGCCCAGGACAGGGTCTCAATGGAATAAGTATTCAGTAAGTAGCCAGAATATATGTAAAAAGGTTCACATCCTGCTCCAGATTTAGCAGCTTTGTGGCTTTATGTGCTTTTTTTTTTTTTCTCAAAAAAAAAAAAAAAAACCCAAAACCAAAAACCAAAACAAAAACCATCACCTTTCTGAATTTTTTCCATGCAATTTGGTTGCAAAATGTGTGCGACCATGCAGAAGAGTGGCTGGCACAACTCCGCGCTTCATAAATGTTGTCAACAGAAAGGTGAATTATTTGGGGGTAAGAATTCATTTTTTTATTTATTCAGCAACTATTTACTGAATATCTGATGAATGCCAGCTGCTGTTATATGCAGGACGGATTTAAAGGGGTTTGTAATAATATGGTTCTTACATTCTAGTGGTCAAAGATAGTCAACAAATACATAAGAATGTAAAGTGTAACAGCCTATACATTTAATCAAAGAATGCTTTATTTTTTCTCACAAATTTATTTAATCAATAGAAGAGCCTAGTCTTATGCTTCTCCATTTTCCAGGCCCTAGCACAAGTCTTGCACATAGTAGATGCCCAATAGCTGGTTGTTGATTGAATACAATTCTTCATATGGTGAGTGGACACAGTATATTGGTACAGGTGACTCAGTAGATCAGACTGATGAGATGCCTGCCTATGGTTCCATGTTCAGTCCCCATGCAGGGCTCAGGAGCTGAGTTGTACTCAGATTTCCAAGAACAGTTGAGATGGAGACTATTGCATGTAGGGCATTTGAAATAAAGACCATTGCTGAATTGTCTACATTTTAAGACCAAAGAGACCATTTATAGTATAAAGTCCTAGGCTCTATAGATGTGATGGTAACTAGTGTGTATAAGCCAAGGAGTGGGTAAAATGCTGTGATGCAAAGAATTATACAAAAATTTATACATAAAATGAAAAACTTTGGAACTGGGGAGACAGCTCAGTCTGTAAAGTGTGGTGGTCCGCTTTCACTCCTGGAGACATGTGGTAGTATTTAGAAATGTTTTGGGTGGCCATGACTAGAGATTGTAATAAGAAATTTCTGACCTGTCTGGCCCAAGGTCAGGACCCATAAGACCCACTTGGTCCCAAATAGTCACACAAAGTCTTATTACATGCTGTTTGGCCAATACTCAGGCTTATTAAGCTAACTGGCTCTCACATCTCACTCAACCCATTTCTACTAATCTATGTTTTGCCACATGGCTTGTGGCTTACCTATACTCCATTTCATCTTGCTTCTTGGGCAGCTGGATTGTGTCTTTCTGTGACTCTGTCCTCTTTTCTTTTTTTTTTTTTTTTTTAATCTATGCTTGAATTTCCCACCTGACTATAAGCTGGCTTGCCATAGGCCAAAACAGTTTTTTATTATCCAATAATAATTCACAGCATACAGAAAGAAATCCTACATCAGGAGATAATTTTGCCATGGGTAAAATGGGTAGAGGCTGGATATACTGCAGATTACCTCACAACAAGTGGGGTATTCTATAACAGAACATGATTCAATAAATGTTACGGATGCTAAGAAGTCCCGTTTGAGTTAGCACAATGCCCATGCTCCTTAAAACTCACATCTTCACCTCTTCAGACACAGTTCTGCTCCCTTCAGAAGTTTTCTCTCCTATGTGGCTTTAAGCCTATCCCAGGATTTAATTTTTGTATTTTTAACGCTTATTTCTTATGTGCTGTCCTTTTCTAGAGTATGAGCCTGTTTTTAGTGAGCGATTCTGTCTAGTTTCCTTTCATTCTTCTGCAGACTAAGACTCATGTTTGGCACATAGCAGATACTTCCACATATTGTTTCATAAAAAGGAAGAAAGCAATAAAGGTAGGGAAGAAGGAAGAAAAGAAAATGGAGGCTTAATATATGGCTAAAATACTGAAAAGATCAAGAAAGCTTATGGACAGAAAAAAATGCTTTAATACATTCATACCAGAAAGGTCTGATGACAATTATACAGTCACATGCAGTTGGCCATAAGAATGTTGTGTGTGTGTGTATAATCCCTGATAAATTATGGATGCAGGCTCTATGTATGGCTGCTAGGATGTTACTGAGTGTTCGGAAGCCCTCTGCTCTATGCCCTCTGCAAGAACTTGGGTTTCTGTCAGTTTGGCAATTGCACAGGTGGACTGTAGCAGATTATTAGAGCTTTCTTTCTGTTGGAGTATGGATGACTGGATGCCTGTCATCAGGACCCAGTGGGATTCTTCTCTGTGCATTCTGAGGTCCACAGGGCTATCCTCCACTCACTTCATGAGTTCTAGATATTTTATTTTTGCTGTTCCTTGTTGTTGTTTTTTTAATGCTTGTGATTTAATGATTACATATTGAAGCTCCTCTTTGCCTTGTGCCATCTTTTATGAATAGTTCAATCACATATTAAGAGAACATCCCATTAAAATGCTGCTTGGACCACTCATTGTCAAGTAAAATTAATGCAGTGAAAGAGGAGAGTGGTGCATGCTTTTCACCCCAGAGCTCAGGAGGCAGAGGCAGGTGGATCTCTGAGAGTTCTTGGTGAGCTCAGTCTACATCATGAATTCCAGGCCAGCCAGGGCTACATAGTGAGACTGTCTCAAAACAAAAAACAAAAAACAAACAACAACAACAACCCCCAAACGGTTTTAGATACAGTTATTGTAGATGTTGGAATTAAAGCACTTGAATCCAGATTTGATTATAGATAATAAGACAACAATGACCTTACAATCATGACATATTTACATTATTTTTGCTCCACAGGTGGCTGACGGTGGCAGTACAAGACTTACCTCTCTCTCCAGAAAATACATGTTGCATAAAAATTTTGACTTCATCCACGTTGCCTCTGGTTTTCTACTGAGCCTTTAAACTCTGGAAGCTTCATCGTTCTCCCATCTCACACTCCCAGCCTCAGTCTTTATTCCCTAATTACATGAGCTTAACTTCCCTTGACCTACAGAGAGTCAAGAAAAATTGGCATATAAAGCCCTGTTGTATTTTGGTCCTTTAAATGAAGCCTGAATACAGTGCTGAGGTTTGAGCTGCTAATGTCTGGACACCCGTAAGAAGTATAAATTTCTCCCGAACCAAAGGGGCCTTGAGTGTGGTGATTTCTAAGCCTCTTAGATTCCTGACACCTCTTGGTTTGATTTGCTAACACCTCCTTCCTCTCTTTTAAAGTTACACAGGTGTGTTGTATGTTTATCCAAAGAGTCAGGTCAGTTCTTATTTATACCCTTTCCTTAACATTATTTCAGGGAGGGAAAAGAGCAAAGGACTTTCTTTCTAGATTTTTAAATATCTGTAGAAGCTGTGTTCTTCGTGGTTAACTAAATTTCTGTTCTCCCTATATCCTCTGGCTCTGTTACAGCTACAGAAATTCTAGCTAATTCACTATTGCTATATTTGAACTGCTGTCTTAAATCTTCTAGTGAGACATCTCACCATATCCTGTTCTGCATTGCTTTTAATTTTTCTCTGTACTGTGAGACACACCACTCTCATATTTGACTCATTTATATGCCAAGAATAGATGATGCAAAATTATTTCAGATACCTCATGGTAGGGTAGGGACAATCTGGGTTTGAAATTCAGTATTTATTGGGTAACTCCATTAAGAGAGAAGCAAATCTGGCCAATGACGGTCTAAAAGTATTTAGAATTTTTATTGAAAGAGCAGTAATAACCACACTGTTACACCCCATAGGTATCAATTCTCTGTACCTGGAAGGAAGTAACATCTTGGAAAATGGAACCAGAGAGCATCAAGCAGTGCCCTTTAGGACATGGTGGTGCACCCAGAAACTCAGCTTGTTATTCTTTATTCTTTGCACATATTTCTACTCTTTGATAGTGGCAAGAATGAGTGTGATCATCCTGGCAGTCTTAGTTTCTGTCTGGCTACCAGCAGAGCTCATGAACCTTTATTCTTACTCTCTAGTGTTCTTCACAAGAAGAGTAGGAGAGGACATTGTCCCACCTACATCCCTTAGATGGAGCCTCCAAACTCCATCTAAGATGGAGTGGAAAATTTTACTTTTTCATCCATATCTCTCAGTGTTACAATTTTGTATTCAGTTTATATTTTGAATTCTCATTTTAAGAGTCCTGGGGCAAATCTCTTAGTGAGGTTGAACTGAATGATGCTTAAGAAGTATTTTACTATATAACATGCTTGGACCTCTCTTTAAGTCTATGGTTGATCAATGGTCTGGTAGTCCCAGCATCCTTAATGCTTCATTCAGGATGAACTTGGGTGACTCCTCCACTATTTAGAGGGTTAAATAGCCCTCTATTTATTCTCATTTGAACCCTAGTTCTGTGGCTCTGGGTTCCTCCTTTTACTAGGAAGCTCAGCTGATAAATCCCTATCCATAATACTTCTCAAAGGGAATTTCCTTATTCCTTGTATCACTTACCTCCTCTGGTTGGTCACAAGTAGGCTGATGAGGGATGGCCATATGTGCAAGATCGCTCACGACACAGCATATTGTAAGAAATAAGCTGGGAAAATTCAAGTCTCTCTTTGAGGAGTGTAAACTGAAAAGATGATGAGCCCCAGGCAGCTGGAAGTAGTGGCAGATGCTCTGGAGTTGGAGTGATGGCTACTCAGGACTACGTACAAGCATAATTTAGGACACAGAGGAGCCTCTGGGTAAGGAGAGATTGCTGATGGGCAGAGGAAGTGCTGGAGACCTGCAAAGAAAAGCTGAAGTAAGAGGTGGAAGAGAACACACGCACACTTCTGATGCAAAGTCTGGAGAGAGAAGTCAGCTTTAGATGCAAATCTGTCTCCTGTTTCTGTCCCATACTGAGAAGATATCCATACAATAAATGCCCCTTTCTATGAGCCATTAAGCAAGACTGTCCCTTGATACTAAAATAACCTGATCTTGTTACCCACCTAATGTACCACTCCCCATGGGAACTCTTTGACTTCTTCCATTAGAAGTCATTGAACTTATAACTTCTAATGGCTGAGCTTGAGTCTTCCAAAACAATGGGCCTACCAGCCAATTTGAAAACCTTCAGAATTCTTTTGCTTGAATGACCAGTGCTAGTCTTTTCTCACGGACAAGATCATGTTTCTTATGAAATAGCTCAAGCCTTAGCTGTAATTTTCATCCATGTTGAACACTTCTCCATCACCCTTGGCATAGTCTTTATGACTGCATCAGAGGAAAGTAGGTAGAAGAGGTTGGTAGAGCACACATCTCCAAGTAGAGCCTCAGGCTTCCATGTGTTCTCTTAAGGTTCCTGGGAGAAGGCTATGCCTCAGCAATCTTGCATGTCCACCAAGGATTACAGCTGAGTAGTAGAGCAGCCCCAGTTGGTACATAGACCTGCAGCCCTTGGTCACCATGTTAACAAACCTATAGAGCTTTGAGCCCTAGCAAATGCTTATTGCGACATGTGCATGACATCTTGTTGTTAGATAACCATAGCTGGCTAATGTCGGTGTCCTGCAGCTCTCTCCTAGTTTCTTACTTTATCCCAGGCTGACTGTTCTTTGAGGCCCTTCCTCAGTGTTAATGAGGCAGGCGCTCCTCTCACCTTGCCCTTGATGCTTGGATTATTTGAATTATTGAATTATTTGGTGTGTGTGTGTATGTGTGTGTGTGTATGTGTGTATGCATGCATTTGCACATTCTCTTTGATTGGCCCACCTCTGACTTAATGCTAGTTCTGATCCATTGGCTCTCAGTTTTTTTCAATTTATACTTTTCTTATCCATATCTAACACACACATATATATATATAGATGTCCATTGACTGTCTCTTCAACTTTTTGAAGGCTTCTTCAAAATCATGTGTTCACCTGACTCACTCTTGAGGGAGGGGGGACAAAACTGGATTTGGCCGGGAGTGAAGACTGATCCAAGCATTGTTGGGCCAGTGTGACCATAGGACTGTCGGCTCCCTGCCAAGGGAGGGGATGGGGAGTTGCAGAGAAGAAAAATGATCAGATGTGGTGGGAGGGGGAAGAGACCTTCAATAAGGATATACAGGGATGG